>DWJK01004259.1:0-12191 GCA_018248815.1 Croniades pieria auraria
GTCCCTACTACAAAGGTGACAAAATCATATCAAATTTATTAAGTTTTAAGATAGGAATCGACTTATGCGATATGAAATCTGAGTAAAACACGTTCTCAGGTACTCTGCTTGTATCACGACCTTCAATTATCTTGTATGAGAGTGTCGCCATCTTGTTCATTAATAAAAAATGGCGACCATTCCAACCACGTAGACAAATTACCCGATATATTAATGCAATTTATATCTGAGGAAATGGTTACCTATTTTTTTTTGTTGTTTATTATTTATTTTTTTTTTCTTTTTTTTATCGACCCATTAACATTTCACTGTTGGAATATGAGTCTCCTCCCATATTGAGAGGGTTAAGGTTGTAGTCCGCCACGCTGGCCAAATGCGGGTTGGCGGACTTCACACACCTTAGAAAAATTTTTTTTTTTTTTTTGTGTATTTTATTAGATCTAATTGACAATAATGAACTTTAGTAATATATTTAGTATCTTTAGTATTATATTTAGCAAGGATTATACACTCCTCATAATATAACATATAACAAAAACACAGCAGACGAGTCTTCATTTCCGCTCGACTTATTTATTTCAGTTATATTTGGAGCTACGGCGGTTTATTTTCCGCGTCTTTGTTGAAGTGTTCAACTTTCGTATGTTTTAACGTGAAACACGTCCGAAATGTGTCCGTGGAACTTGTTTAATGAATCTGAACAACAAAATATATAGTTTTAAACTTTGCGGCATGTCGTAACATGCAATTTAGCGGAACCCGAGAATTAATTTGAAATGTACTACTGTTGCCTACTGTTGTTTATATGAATATAATGTATAATTCATTGGTGTCATGTACGCTATTTTCAATACAATTGACTTCCGTCGTAATATTATGAATCGTCAGAGAAATCTAAATTAGTACGTACTTCTACGATTCTGTTCCGAATTTCACTATTAGCAGTAAGTCAGTGATTTCTTGGCGGTTTTAACTTTTTGACGCAACTCTACGAAGAACGATCACACGCATTCTGTCGATCAATTAGAAAACAGACAGCTAAAAAATGGCGCCAATTTTTTTAAATTGACACCGCATAAATAAAATACAGTTAATTTGTTCTTCAGTTAAGTAAACATTTTGGCTTACGCACTGTTAGAATTTCACTGAGCTAATGCAAATGATATCTGTTTGTATATAAACACAGCTGAAACAATTTTGATGAAACTTAGTATTATTTACAAAGATAATTAAGAAATAAGTAGATGTGTATACTATTTTAATTAACACTTTACTTTAAATTTGTATATGTTAGAAAAGTAACATCACGCTTGTATTTCGCCGATGGAGTAGGCGCAAAATACTACGGAACCAAAAACGTAACATCACGCCTGTTATCCCCGAAGAGGTAGGCAGAGGAGTGTAGAACATTCCCACGTTTCACCAAATACGTTTACGTCCCACTATGGAATAGGTGGTGAGCCTATTGCCACGCACATTTTTAAGAGGTGCGCGCTAGGATTTGAACCCGGTCTCCCGGAGTGAGAGGTGGAATTTCAAACCACTAGGCTATCACTGCTTTTACATTAATTCACTTGCATTAATTTGTACATTAATTCGATCAATACTCTCAAGTTTCTATTTCCGCTGTTCTGATAATTATTATCTAATGGGCTCATTAACAAACAATTACTCTAGCCTTTTATCTATTCACTGTTGGAATATGGATCTCCTATAAGAATAAGAGGGTTAAAGCCACACTCTGCCACGCTGGCCAACTACAGCCAACTTACTACTGCTTATCTGAATGCCAAGTGAAAGTAAATAAAAAAAGATTATCAAACATTGATTGTTTTAATACAGTTACGAGGCTAGCTTGTATTTCACACCGGCAAGCCTGTTTCTTTGTTTGATTACATTGGGTTTCTCTTTGATACCTCCAAATTCACGTTTGCTTATGACGAATTTTGCAACAGTATAAGATCCCGAGCAGTGTTTTAACGGGTTGCGGAAGGGATAAAAAATAGTGATGATTAAATTAAATCAATTATTAGTAACAAAAATTAAGATATTTTCTTAGAAACGTGAGTGTTATTTAAGCTACAATTTTGAATCATAAAACTGATAGACATACTAGGAACATACTTGAGACAAGTTACGAAACATAAGGGGTATAAAGATAGCAATATGAGAACATAATATGTGGTATTGTCTTTGACATTTGATGATTTGACTCTTTAGTTAAGAACGTGTCGCATAAACATTTACAAAAGTATACAGTAATTTCTAGCATAATATGATGAAGATAGCTATTTAGGGGTTTTGATGCAATATGTAATTTACATAATAACAAGAATGAAGGCAGATAAATAATAATATAATTAATATTAGTACAACGAAGGAAACGTAATGTGTGAAAATATAGTCTAGAATATTGTTAGGATGACGTCAGCTCACTCCGGAATGAACAGCTTCATTTGATAATACTTCAGCGCGATTTTACGCATTCCGAATGATCTAATAACAGTTGTACGCATCCGATTATAACGAATGAACGCAGTAATATATTGTAATCTCAATGTCATATTGTAACCGTGCGTGACCATAAATGGCGTGTGTGGAAATATATTCTTTAGAAGTCATTAGAACGAAAAAGATAATAAATTTTAAACATTACCAACCCTTTGATCGTTCTATTGTTGAAGACGTGTCTTCTATCAGAATAAGAAATGCTTAAAAACGATTATAAAAATGTGTTAGTAACAACATATTGCGTCAACTGGAGAAGCCCCAAGTGAAGTTCAGATAAGATCATTCAATGTTATTGAATACGGAATTATATCACCCTTGACGTTGCAACTATTGCCAGTTATTGTCACGTATTAATTCCTACGTGATTTGCCGAAACCGCCCGCTATCGAGTGCACGATCGCTCGTATATTATCGGCTAACCTGGTGACCTAATGATTGTGTGAAAAAAACAGCGTAAAACATGAAAGGTGAGTAGATCAGTGGTCCTATATCGATATTGTGTGCCAGGCTGCTATAAACAGAAGACCGGTACATAAACAAATCTGTTTACGTGTACATTTTCTTTATTTCTTATGGTGCGTGGATAGGCCTAAACAGCTTCGGCGCCGTTAAGTAGTCGCGTGTCACGCAGATAACTAATAAAACAATGAATAAGTTTGTAATCTCAAACCAAATATCATAATGCAAAGAAGATAGATTTTCTCACGCCAGTCATAATCCGCACATTCTGAATCTGATTTCTTATGATAAAAAATTTGCGTGGTACTCTATCAAGGAACATGATATATCAGTATCCTGACATGAAACATACTAATGAAGATATGTACCGGATAAAATCAGCCCTGGACGGACCTCTCTACGGTTGCTCAAGAAAGGCAAATAATACGTGACGAATGGCGGAGACTTGTAAAGCGAGCCACTGACCCTGAAAATACGACCACGACCACTCTGCCTAGAGTGTTACGCACGAGAAGAAGAAGACTGACCGCCTTATAGAGCAGCCTACTCAGCAGTGGACTGAGAGAGGCTGATGTAATGTGTATATTTCAATATGTACTATTTTCTACAGATACTTCATGTAAGTTTATCTGTAATTCTCTTTCCAAGGGATTACACACAGAATGTTTTCCCTGTACACTATAAAAAATTACAAAAGAGTTGAGTTGCAAAGCGCGACTGCTGATTAAGAGGTCCTGGATTTGAATTCCGAGTCGGGTATTAATGGATTTTTTTAATATTTACTCGCAGGATCCGTCGGGATCTCGGAGGTCTGGATCTGTACCCGATTTATGCCAATAGGCTCAGCACCTATTCTACTTAAACATAGATGAAACTTAAACGTAACTGGCGAAACGTGTGAACGTACTACACTCTGTGCCTTGCCTACCCATTTAGAAATTATAGGCGTGAAGTCATGTTTACGCTACAAAACATGACCAAATAAATAAAGCAGAGAACGTACATATATTCCTACCTTCTAGTAAAGAAGGAACACAGTAATACATCAATAAGTAAATAAAAACAATAATTAATTAATAAAAACAGTATTTTTAATTGTTCATACACACATGAGTATGTGAGTTCTAGCCCAGCTGGCTCTGTTTCACAACCGAGTTCAAGTACCATAAGGAAAATGCAATTTATTGAAGACATTTACAGTGTACAAGTCGCAAGACTGCATTTATTACCGTGCTCCTGGAGTGTGCTACGATACGCTATGAAAGTTATACAATTTATTGCTTCGTCAAGATGATTTTCTCACCCGGCGTGATAATAGGGTCTGCCATAACACCATTCGTAATAAAGTAACTATTATTATTATAATTTAGAACATCTGCAGCTGATCGGAGGCGAATGAGCTTTAGATGGCACGTATTTTCACGAATTAATAAACGTAGCCGTATGTAGTGCTAGTCTCATAGGAGAAATTTAATTAACCCAGCCTGTACCGACTACACCGTCGTCCTGGCTGAGGAAATGAGATCATATATACGTACTCTCGAATCTGTAAATCTAACAATTGATGTGTATTGAGCTATCATCTATCCCATGCATAGAAATGTTTCGATCGGAAAGGATATCGAACGTACTCAGGTCTGAGACCAGAATTTACAAATATTGACATTTCCAATAATCTCTACTCTAATTCCAAAATTATTTTTAGAAGAACCTCTACTTGTTAGCTTAATGTAGAAAGTACATGACATACTGGTCTACACATAATAGTGGCTTAATCTTTATATAAATAAATTAAATACTACGTGGATGATAGATGATGAACTTCATTTTGCAACAAAGGCAATGGTAATCAAATAAACTTGAAATAAAAAGAAACGTGACGTCACGCCTGTAATCTCCGAAAAGAAGTGTAGTACACTACCCCGCAAAGAAGTGTAGTACACTCCCACGTTTCACCAGTTACGTCTACGTCCCATGGAATAGGTGGTGAGCCTATTGCCATAGACCCAGGAACAAATCTAAACTCCGAGTTACTAATAGAAATTCTAAATTAGAAAAATGTAATGGCTGCCTACCCGGTATTTGTACCCAGGACCACCCAATCGGCAGTCGCGCTTACAACCACTCGACCAACGTGGCAGTCAAATTTAAAATAAAAAAGGACATAAAGTAGACACCTTATAAAATTGGACAATATAATCACGAAAGTATACTACTGTGCAAATTCAAAATCTTCGAACAAAATCGGACATAATACATTTTTTTTTTATGCCTATTTGCTTCTCTTAGAATCAGATGGCAACGAGCGGAGAAATCCCGAAAAAAAATATTTTGCAATACCAATGAGAATTTTCTAATCACTTGAGCCTGGTTGGTTCGGACCGTGTTGCTCATACTGTATGGTGTAATACCGTCGTTACAATTAATTACATAAATAGTAACCAGACAATAATAGTATATAATAGATTTCCGTAGCGTCCGAAGATGCACTGAATAATTTACTTCATAAATATCGTTTTCAATTTATAGAAAAGCTGTTAAAGCAAATCGGATAAAAGTAACTCGAAACGTGCGCATTTGGCACCGCGAGATTTGCTTAAAATCGCTTCATTCCACAGCAAAAATCAATTTCCGGCTGAATCGGCAAAGTAATTGTTCTTCTTGCTTATAATATCATTTTATACATTCTCCAGTGTAATAATGAAAAGGTTAGAGTCGCAAATCACTTAGCGTGTAATATAAAACTGCGAACCTATTACCAGACAGGTACGTCTATCAACGACTTCGTTAGTTCGTTTATGGCTGTACTCTTCGGTTCGAGTATTCTCTCTGATCGAGAAGTGTCCAGACCATAGATGCCCCGCTGGCCATGTGCCAGTCATGATTGGGCGAACTTTGAATTATTTGAACAATTCGTAAACCGTATACCGTGTACTGCGTATAAGTTTTTATAAGAAGTATTACAGTGACATATGGTTAAGGGGGGTTGTTAAATGTAACCACGGTTACTAACTACATGTATGTAGGTGTAGTTTAGGGATGAGGGTAAAATCACTTAATATTCAGAACAGCAAAATTGTCTGTTGTTATTTTTTTATTGTTATGTTGTTAAAGGCTATATAGTATTAATAATAATATAATCAAATGACGTCACGCCGGGTCGACTGATCACAAGCTAGGCAAACGATTAATAAACTACTAATATAAACTTCAAGATAATATAGTTTTAGGTAAATATACATAACAGAATACTCCTGCTTCTCCACAATCCCTGGATCAACGATCAGGTTATCAGTTGAAAGTAGATAATTTATAATACAAAATAGATTAAATGTGATTCAGAGTTAGATACAGACTTATGACGGTAGACGCTCCTAGTTTGAAATGTATAAACTATGTAAGTTTGCAAACAGTTAAAGAGAAACCTCTGAATCTGAAATCGTGATTTTTTGTAGCCAACCTGAATATACTCTACTACGAGTAAGTAATATCAAAATGACGCAATAGTATATGATTTTCTTCGTACAGCGATATCTATATACCTACATATTGTTGCTACGAACACATGAAAGTTTCAATTTTTAAGTATTGGAGATTAGATACTTCACCGAAATTACATAAATTTAGATGAGCGAGCAACCAATCAATAAATTTTTTTTAAAGCAATCGAAAATATTTACATTCATATTTATTTAAACTTCTCAAGCTCTAAGAGCTTCAAAATGTATGTCTGGAATTAATAGTCAGCTGATTCATAAAACTCTTTTTGAAAATTTTTAACCCACGATATCTTTTAAAGGCGTCGTCCGATTTTCATGCGGTGAGAAGTAATCAACGCAGTTTCATAAGTGCAAAAATAGTTTATTTGATAAAATTAACTGAAATTTACCGAAGTTATCAAAAATAATTTAAACAACATGTTATTTATTTTCGTTTTTTAATACCTATGGAATGGCTTAACCAATTAACTTTAATGCCTAATCAGATCTAATTCTCGATGAACGCTAGCGAACGCCGCAAGTTGCGACATTCTCGCCATGTCGCACACAAAAAAATTATTTAAAAACAAACGCACACACACGGCCGGCCATTACAGAAAAAATAAACAGAATAGCTTCTTATGAGTTTAAAGCATGAGGATATTTTGTAAATGTTTTTAAATATTTCGATTTTCAAAACAGACAGTAAATATTCTGGTAACGACCGCTAAGCGCTAAAATTTTACATGTCGCGACCTCATCAATTCCCGAACTACCAGTGGCCCACAGGACGGTTTGAGATGGAATTTATTGAACTTTACTGATGACATTTAAGTAGCTTAATAGATTATTCCACTATATAGCCGTAAACTAAGTATTACAACAAACGTAACGATAACTATAGAGCAAAACAGAATATAGGTTACAAGCAAGTGTCCATACTAAACTATATTAGACGCTATAAGTCTTCGACGACCCCATTGTAGGGTTTAAAATAGACGGCGTAGTAAAAATCTAACGTACCGAATATTTTTGGAGTGTCACACCATTTTCGTACCTACCACACTTCGCTAAGACATTATTTCGCGTGTTAGCTTCATTAATAAATTTCGTTCAGAAGCCGTTGGCCAGAAGTAGGCATGTTATAAAGTGTGTTGTCACGTCGGAGCATCGGCTTGTAAAGCTCAACACTGAAAATGGATCATACGAAAATTTAAACATGTTTTAAAATTATTCAAATATTTTAATAAATAAATTAAATACTTTTTAAGGACAAGTCGAGTTTTATTTAAAATACACTTTCTCCAAAAAGGAATTGAACTTCGTCCAAAAGTACACAACTTTCAATAAAATGTTTACGACCTGCCTACTAGGTACTGATGTATATTTATCAATTATAATATTTTTTACCGTTTCTAATGGATATGACCGTGCAGATGAAGAGTTTTGTTTAGATACTATGTCCGACTATAGCAGTTAATCAGAAAGTAACAGTGATTTTTTTATAAACACTCGAAAACCCCGGAAATTATTGCCACTGCAATATAGCGATTCAGAGAGTGATAATGGTGACACAGCTGAAGTAAACATCGATACATGGTCAACAAATGACAAATCAATTATTTTGAAACCTCTCGAAGGCCGCCGAGGTATAAACATTCTACTATAATATAAATGCGCGCGCGAATAAGCCGGTACTTACGGAATGGCAGCCTCAACCACCATCGATCGATAGTGTTAAAAGTAATTTCAGGACAATGCAATAAAGGCGTGAAACATTCAAATAAACCCAAAAATCCTTTTATTGATTCATTATCATCAACCCTTTTATTATTTCCCCGTTACACATGACAAGTACGGGTCAAAATACTATGACTTAAGTGTATATTTAATTGATATTTTTGAATTATTTATAGGCTTAATGATTTTTATTATGGGGTTTCTTCGTTATTTAATATTAGTTTACAGAATTCGAAGAGCACGGACTGCGGGCAAACCTAGTGTATCGAACGAATGAATGAGAGACTTTTAAGACAATATTGAATAACCACAATAATTTCAAATCTAAGAAGAAAAGGCGGCCGATAAAAGCAATTTTGCGTGCGTAACTAGTAAGAACAGTATTCTATGCAAAATGATATACCTCTTACGCAATAAAATCAACAACTGAGACTACAGCTATAATAACATCTGCGGCGTGTTGCACCTCAGTCCTATGTCGTCAGCACATTGTTCAGCGTATTAAAGTACAAATTGGTTGTATTTCTTACAATGTGCAAGGAGTACTACAAAGCGTCGAAGAGGGGGTACATCGGAGTAGACAGTAACTTGTACCCAATATCGATGACTTATTGGCCAGTTGATGTATGTAATGATTCGGGAACCTGACTGCCGAGCCATGGGTTCTAAATCCACCCACGACAAACAATTCTTGGTTGCGCACAATTTTTTGGTGTGTCTGAGTGTTAAAAAACAACTTATACAACAATTATATAAATGAGCTCATTGCCATACACCGGGCAAGAATGCAGGCTCGGGAATACAGATAAGGATCACCTTGACACCTCTTGTGCAACGGCCGAGCTTGCAGTCGTAGACAAACCAAGCCAATAACACTAAATCCAACCCAAGAAATCCAATACAGCTGTTATATAAGGCGTCATCTAGCATCAAACTCGTTTTTCACTTTTGATGGTACCATCAAGTTAGACGCATTGTGCATGCAGAACTCATGCACGCTAATCTATCATCGTCGACCTTTTTATACGTCCACTGCTGATAACGGACCTCCCTTCAGAACAAGAAAGGTTAAGGCCGGTATATCGTACTGGATAACTATGCGTTAGCAGAATTAAAAATCCTTAGAGGAGTATTATTCTATGAGTACAACCAATTAGAAACACAACACATAGTTAGAAAAACCGATAATTTTGTACACATAGGCAACTGAATTTTAGTGTTTGCTTTTGGATATCTCTGCATTTTTTTTCTGATAATACTTTGTATATATTTTTGTAACTTTCAATGATTCAAATAACAATTGCCGTAACAATGTCTGGCTTAATAGATATTCGGAGGGAGAGCCGTGTAATTCAACAGCGCGTAGTTATAGTGGAATGATAAAACGGTTGGTGATCATGATAAAACTGTAGGCATGTATCTTGTTTTGTAAAATAACAGCCCTCTACACAAGTATTTTAAAGAACTCAATAATAACATTGCAGTTTAACGGATGATATATGAAGAGCGGACTAACATTCTACCTTCCAAAAAACTGCCGACTTTCGTGCTTTCAGCGAAAAAACTTTAAAGTCATGTAATCCGTTCGTGGCTTGTTTTCAAAACGTGATTTACTTATCTGGAATAATAAATGTTCCGATAGCCGAAGTGCGAAAATTTGAATTATATAAAATATACGTACATAGTTAACAAAAATGAATTGATCAATCAGTGAGTTTGTTAACTGAATTGTTGACATAGGACATTGTCTTTATATTTTACGTAAACTATTGCGTTATAATGGTAGTAAGGTCGCCAAAGATGGAGCTATAATTTAATTTACAGGCGGGCCTATGATGATGTATTACATTATATTTTCTATAGTAGCATTCGAGTGACCATTACAAGCATAGTTATAACATCTTTATATACATAAATTATGTGTCACGTTGTTTGTCCGCGATGGACTCCTAAACTACTGAACCAATTTTAATCAAATTTTGCACGCTATGTGCAGTGTGATCCAACTTGAAAGATAGGATATTGTATCGATCTCAATTTACAGACATTTTTTTTATTTTTTATTGCGGATTGAGTTAATTATCTGTTAGTTCCGTAAGATTCTAACAGATGGCGATGTACGGTAATTAGTCGGCTGCATTGATTGAGTATCCAGTAGATTATGCTATCTTAAAAGTACAAACGTTTCATATAAGCTACAATATATTTCATGTCACACGAGCGCACAACCGGCCACGTGTTGCTGAGGCTACAGTATAAGTTACATTTATATTATAATAACCGTTAATCTTTATATACAAATCTCTGGTCACGATTTTTCCCGGACTATTCTCCGAAACTACAGGACCGATTTTAATGAAATTTCGCATACATGTAACTTTATCCAAGTTACAAGATAGGCTATATTTTATTGTAATTCTTTTTATCGCGATCTTTTTATTGCAATTTTTTTATATAACAAATCATTATAATATTGATTAATATTATAAGTTTCGAACAGATGGCGATGTTAGCTTATCTGTTGGTAACACACCTACTTAATTCAGATAATAAAGTAGATGGCGCTGTTTAGATTTCTAACCATGATTAATTTTACAAGTGTTCATTTATTTACGCTTATTTACACGTGTTATACGTATATACGTTACAGAAGCGTTTGTTAGACCTTCAGTTAGATTATGGAAATACAAAATTAAAAAGTTTAATTTTTAATTTAAATTAACGTATTTACTGTAAATTGCTTTTCCGGGCAGGGCGACCCGTCGGGTCCGCTAGTGATATAAATGTAACATGATTTTTTAAGAAAAGTGCAAATAGACCGTTCATTCAAAGCCGGCAACGCATTGGACATTCCCCTGGTGTTTCAAATGTTCATAGGCTACGGCGACCATCCATCGTCAGATGGCCCGTTTTCGTGGTGACCAAGCTAAATATAAAACGTATCTATGTATATGTATGTGTAGTTTGTCAGCTTTCTAGTTACTTTAACAGAGGGTCTGCGTACTTTGAGATCTGACCAGTGTAGAGATCTCCAAAGATATGTATTAATTTATTATTAGACTGAGAGCTAAACGCCTACTTGATAAGTATTATAAATACCCCTTTTTACTATCTCCAAAATATCCAGGCGTAGAAAACCTGGCGTGATGATGTAATTATAATAATATTGACTGTCTCGTTGACCGAGGGGTTGCAAGCGCGACAGGTTTTGAGTTCGATCGTCCCAGTGTCGGTACTGGTTCGTTTTCTTAGTTAAAAATCGTAGTAGTCGCTCGGAACCTTGATTTGTGGCCGCCGTACAACAATAGGCTCACCCCCTATTCCATTATGGCAGGTATAACATGCCAGGTGGATCGTGGGAGTCTTCCTACGTCTCCGAAGAGTACGATAACAATGAGAAAAAATGTTGATAACAATCAAACATCCTTTGGTACAAGACATAATAAATTCTATATAAAACAAACGAAGCATACTTGCCCGAGAACGGGATTACTCGATGATCCGTTGCAACGTGCGGTGAGCTTCAACTGTCGGCTTACGATGTATTTATTTCATTATTTATTTATGCAATAATAGGAGAGCTAGATTAATTCAAAACAAGAGTGATTAGGTGGCACCTTTTGGACATGCACGGTACAACTTATGTACATATCTCAGTTATGATAAGATGTGATTGTAGTCAAATGCGAGCCTATGGGTACTAAATATATATACATTTATTATAATCCCATAATCAAAAATAAACCACCAATGAAGTATTGTCACACTAGACCAGTGTAAGAACTGTAGGTATTTGTAATCCACCGGGTGTTGGGCTCCTTTGAGGCACTGTGCTAGGAGGGCACCAGTGTGTTGCGTTGGAAATCTCGGAGCCCTTCTATTGACGCCGAAAAAGGCTACGAGGGGATTTTAGTGCGGTAAAAATCCCACATAACCCGGTATCGCTCCCAGGGTACCGGATACCTTTTACAGAGCTCCCCTCTCACCTCCCGCCCCCATTCC
>DWJK01004260.1:0-12191 GCA_018248815.1 Croniades pieria auraria
CCCAGATGTTCTCCAACTTACACCACCCCACCTGAAACACACATCAGTTTTTTTTTTTCTATTTAAAAATATATATATATGTATATATGTACGAATATTGGAAAGTACACGCGTAACGCAAACCCAGCGATAATATACGTTGATGGACGTAAATTGATTGAACAACTCGTTATGGAACCGTGGAGTTAAGGAAACTTTAATTCACTGAAATTTCTTAGTAACAGGTCATTCGTTATAAGTTATAGCCTCCTGCTATTATGGACGATGTACTGCTAACTACGAGTAGAATGCTTAAAATTACGTCCTTACAGTAATACGAAAGATAAAAGACGCATTTTTATAAACATCAACTGTTATATTAATATAAGATACGGTACCATAGCATCACGGCTGCTTTCGCGGAAGCGGGAGGTACAGGAGTGCAGCACTACAACTTCTGTTCCACGAATATACACCCCATTTGCAAGCAGGGAGCCTGTTTCTTACTTCAAATCAACACTCTGTACTATTACTGTGAATTTAAGACAGAAGAAGAAAAACCTTTGCTTGACGCGGAGATCAAACTCAGGACCTCCTGGTCAACAGTCGCACTTACCACCACTAGACCAATGAATTTACAACTCCAGTCTTGTAGATTCATTGGTCTAGTGGTGGTAAGCGCAACTGGCAATCGGGAGGTCCTGGGTTCAAATCCCGGGTCGGGTGCTATTGGATTTTTCTAATTTAGAATTACTAGTAGCGACTCGAAGTCTGGAATTGTGCCCGGTGTATGACAATAGGCTCACCACCTATTCCATGGGACCTAAACGTAACTGGTGAAAAGTGGGAGTGTACATGATACTCCTCTACCTACCACTTCGGGGATTACAGGCGTGATGTTACGTTTTTTTTTATGAATATACTAAAACATTACTCAATGGTACTTGATGCTCTCAAAACGTAAATATGCAAGATCACATATCCCACGGACAAATTTTAACTCTAATAAATATACTCGAAAAGTGAATTGACATTCTCAATTATAAGCATTAAATAAGTCTTCTCATCTCGTACCTTCACTGCCTAACTCAATGCCAGTTGCTTACCAGAGCAAAGAAAGTGGGATTATTTTAGAAACTTTTCATATGCTAACCGAAACGACGCATAATCACATTCGAATCTCTTTCACTCGTAAAACTGTATTAATAGAGTTGAAACAGCTGCATTTAATTGCGCTGCATTCATAGTTTTTATTGATTTAATCGACCCATGAACATTCCACTGTTGGAATATGAGTCTCCTCTCATATTGAGAGGGTTTAAGGCCGTAGTCCTCCATGCTGGCCAAGTGCGGGTTGGTGGACTTCACACGCCTTAGAAACTTAAACTAACTAGTAGGCATTAGACCATATTTATACAGATATCCATATACACCAAGTCAAACAATATAGTGACAGGAATGAAGGGGTTTTAATAGATTGGATGTAAAGCAAGATTAATTGACAACGGAAATACTTATTACTGCTAGAGAAATTTTATCATTACAACATTAGAGACTTAATTTTATCTTATAATTGGCTATTTCACTTTGTTTGTATTTCAAATAACAGATATTGAAACATATAAAGTTATATCATAGTGTACTAAAGTGGATCAAACAACATTTTTACACAGTAGCTTTAGTAAGCATTTATCATACATTAATGACAAATTAATATTAGTATCTTGATTGCGTAATCATGCAAAAATAATCACATGAAACAGAACTAGACAGACTACTTTTGGTTCTAAGTCTACTTCTCCAGAGTCTGCTTAATACAAGACAACCAATAAACTATGCATTTCAGTTTCTAAACAGCCAATTTTATAAAATTTTATACACGGACAAAAAGCAGATACTTTTTCTGGCTATTTAAGTATTTGTCTTGACTGGGAATTGAATCCACAGAGTCCAGTTTAACAGTCAGGTTTGCTAACCACTGAATCAACAGGTTAGTCGAGAACAATAACATTTATATTCACAGGTTTTTAGTACAACCAAAATATTGGTTGGTTGAACTTGGATTAGAAATTTTTAAATATTTTGTTAAAATATGTTTGTTCATTGTTTAAGTAGGCCGTTCTTCAGGTCAATCAATACCATCATACAAATCATCATCATCACCATGTTGATGTGTTCGAGGAATTTCTCAGTAGGCCATTCTTCAATATAGCAAACCCAGTTACTGAGAGCATTCAAAGATAAGCGAACATAGTGACATGAGTTTGTCTCAAGCAATCAAGGCATCACCACATATAGTTATGTTCTTGGGGTTTCCATACAAAATGACTATCATAGGCATGTCTTTAGAAATATATATATGTATATAGTTTATTAGCTGTCTAGATATCATGGCTAAAGCTTGACCAAACCAAATGGCTGTGTGTGAAGGTGCTACAAAGCATTATTTATATATTCATTTAATACAAAAAGAATAACATCACACCTGTAATCCCCGGAGAGGAAAGCAGAGTTGTGCAGTATACACTTCTGTTTCACCAATTATGTTTATATCCCATAATGTAACAGGTGGTGAACCTATTGCTATACACTGGGCACAGAGCTAGATTCCAAGCCACTATTAGAAATTTCTACTAGAAAATCTAAGTTAGAACAATTCAACAGTACCCAATCCAGGATTTGAACCCAGAACATCCTGATTAGCAGTCACCTTTGCAACCATTCGACTAACGAGGCAGTCACATTTAATATAATTACTAAATTTAATTTGATTACTCAATATTTTTACAAAGATCTATTATTAATTTTTTTTTTAGTCTATTGTTAAAATACACCTATTTAGGCTACAAAATAGCAGTGTTGTGAATGAGTGTGTGATACACGATTGATTTTAATTCAGTTCTAGCGGTAGCGGTGATTTAAAAATCTTCTTCTTAAATGATGGATTTGTTATACCAACCAGAGTTTAGGCTAGAGTCACAAATAGGTCACTGCACTTTTAATGGTAAATTCAAATACACATAATCAATGATAACATAAATATAAATTATATTATAAATATAAATTGTGAACTAAATCAATGTTTGTTAAACATTGAAATCTTATATAAAATAATAAAAACCAATATTTACTATATGTAAGCTACCTGTTGGTCATGTGTCCTTAACATTAGGAAAACTTTTTGATTTGCCTACACATACAAACATAGTAGATACATATACATTTGGTGTGTGAATGCTGAGAAAGCTTTGCTGGAATAAGTATAACACTAACCTTAAACATATATTAATTTAATAAGGAAACGTGAGGAAAATTACTTACACAGTTCAGTCGGAATATTAGAGATAATGGTAACTTTTCACTGTTGTGGCTCACTGCTACATGTCAGGCACACGATAGAACGACTAAACACACTTTAATCACCCCGGCCTAATATTTACTGACTTCATACGTTGATGGAAAAATCAATGCGACATCGTATATGGCCGACGTGGACTAAGAGTACTGCGAGACAATTTTATGTGCCTTAAACTAATTAGGGTAAGTCCTTGATCGTTGGCTGAGTGCGTGACAGCGCGATCGATGTCTTCCAATAAAGAAATTACTACTGTAAGCCGCATAGAAACGTCGTTCCACGATATCTTATCAGATTGTGCCGTCAAAAGTTTTGACATCAGTATGACAGGTGCGCTTTATAAAGTTGGCTAGCGTTAAGTCAATTTTTCATTTTTTAGTTACAGTTATATGTTAGACAAAATATCATGCGTTCGGACTCATATGTATGAAATATTCCTTTTATCAATTGCTCTGTAGTGTAATAAAAATACCATTCAATATGCTTATATAAAGATCATCATAAATTGAGTTGTGTGATCGTTTCCTAAGCTGTTTTATTTTTTGGACTGCAGTACCATTTGAGTGTATTTCGGCGTTTCATGTCTAAATGTGAATATCAGTTCCAGATACGTAAATAGGGTTTTTTGCTATCTATAGGAAAGTGTAAATATTTATTGTATGTTTCAAAAATGTCTAGTTGTTTTAAATCTAAATCTATCTATACATTTTTATTACACACTATTAACAAACTTAGGTATGACTGTAGTCAACAGTTTTATGTTTATTTGTAATGTTTTTTCTGAGCTTCATTGCATAGCGGTCATCCGGCAAAAGAGCTGCAGCAAACGCTGAACCTAAAAAAATATTGTCATATTATCAATTTTAACAGCTGGCACCAACTTGTAAAGAAACATAACGATGATGATATAATTTAGTTTGTTTATATACTAACATATAAGTAATGTTCCAAATATGTAAAAGCTCAATTCACAATTTTCCTCAAGGAGATAATTAACGATTTGTACCGACGCAATAGATCCAACCCGACTGCCAGTTATTGTAAAAGAAACAGCTAAAGCTCTGAAATGAGGGAAAATATGTAAAATTATTATATTATAATACATTCTTGCAAATATACATAATTTCCATTAAACACGTATAAGTAGAAAAATATACTTTGTTTAAAAAATTTCCTTTTCACAATAAACTTGCCTTAAATGAGTAGGAAACAACGCAACGGCTATCGCTGTGTACAGGCCGATGACTAAAAAGCCCGACAAAAATATTACAAAGAGCACTGCGCTGCCAATCGCATTTGGCACAAAGTTTACTATAATTCCAAAGAGTCCGCAAACACTAGAAACGATTATAGACATGTTGCGTCGACCTACTTTATTTACAACCTGAAATGACACAAATGAAACAGTCAATACAATTAGAAATAAGAAGTATCTGGACCTTTCATTGATAATTTTATTAATTATGTGTTCAATAATTACAAAGATATATATTTTTAATTACATACCACTTACCAGACCAATGAGAGCGTTCACAATCGCATGGAATATTCCAATAATGAGCACGATCAATAGGGAAGATGCTTTCAGAGCACATGGAGCTAGTTCTGGCTGAAAATGATTAAGTTTATCCATAACCATTAAGTTGTTTAAAAACAATTTACACAATGCGTTGATTGAAAATAATGTTACTAGCAAATCTAAGCATCTAAAAATTTGCTAAATACCTACAAATTTTTACGTGCTTAACGATTCAGTGAATTCTTCATCGTCTTTATAAACCTTTTTAGTTTTGTACTGTTGGAGAACTTTATCCTCTGAAAGCGACCGGTTCAGTATTATCAAATCATTATCATCAATCCTATTATTGTTGCAGTGCTGAGTCCGACGTAGCAAGCGTAAGAAATCGGTATGGAGAAATAAAAACTTTCGTCAAAACATTTTCTGTCGTTGTCGCAGAAAGTAACATTTAGTATTAAAAACACACGTAGTTCATGTCAGAGATATGGAGAAAATTTGACAATGTTCTTACATCTGGCGGGGTGTCCAAGCTGGTTTTAATAATTTGACACAACGCGAGTTCAGAGCCTTCTCCCGCTCTAAATATCTTTACGAACTGGTTTATTATAGTCGGCAGCCATATTAGAAATGCTCCGATTCTGAAAAAGTCAAATTACGAAAAAGTTAAATTATAGCAATGTTAATTTAAAAAAATTTTCTTGAAAGACAGAGTTTAAAGTGAAAACTTCCTTGAATGATGAAATAGAATATTGGACGAAACAAAAGAAACAAACTAGAGGGAGCATGATAAATTAAATAAATTGCCAATATAAATTATTACTAACTGTTGGAACAAGAAAAGGGTGGTCATGATGATCGTGTATTTGACTAAGGGTGCTTTGAATAACGGTATTATATGATGCTTGGAAAGCATTCTCTCCGTTTTCTGGATGTCGTCAAACTTGAATCCATTGACCTGGAAATATTTTGTGATTATCGAAGGTATTTTGGAAAATTCACGAATTGAAACAGCTACAGGTACACTTTTTTTTACCACATGGAAGTCATAAAGAACAATTTTGTGGGTTTTAGCTGATGTTGAAAAATTTGATTTCGTAAAAAGTTGTAGAGAATAGGTAATTTGTATTATTTGAAGAAAATTTATTGAAATTGCATAAAAAACTTCAGAGTTTCATACTGAAACCCGAGTGATACCTGCAGCTCAATGAATTTGCCTTTATTGATTCTATGAATGGTCTTCAGAATTCTTAAGGCTTCACTCTCGTCGCCCTTCGCGTAAACAAACTTTGGACTTTCTTGCATAAAATACAGCCACAACGCTGATATAATACTTGGTATGCTGTAAAATATTGTCAGAGCCCGCCACGAATTCCAATGAATATCAAGACTATAGAGCTCATAGGAGAATGTTAATGGAATCACAGGAATCGCCAAAACTGAAATGATCAGAAAAAAGTGGAATAAAGCTAAAATTGGAATAATAAAATTGGAATATTTATTACATTTGTACTAATTGTGGCTATTGTTAAAGACGTTAGAGCATAATATTTATTATAACAAGAGAGTTTTCTTCTATTGAACGAGGACCACACAAATATGGGACAAAGAATTCGATATGAGTCAAAGAATTTTGGCGATTTAACAGAGACTAAAAATATCAAATAAACCAACCCGATTGAATGCCCTTTGAAAGTAATAATATGCTGGTGACGAGCAACACCGCAACATTTCTCTTGGCCATTGGAACACTTTCACTCAATATGGTTACTGATAGGGAGTACTGGCTGGATGCGCTGAAATGAGCCGTACGTAAAGATGCAATGTGACAAATTGCGGACTGGGTGTACTAACGTTCATTTGGGTAGATCAAGGTACAATAATGATCTGAGATAGGTTGGGGATGAAAAATACGAATCGTAAATCAATTTACATTCCCTTTTAAGTAGTTATATGATCATTATTTCTCTGATCTTTTAAAATATGTTAATAAAATATCAAGAAAATACAAGATGTTGATGATGTTCACGTATGAATGAATTTTTGGTTTTAGAAGTTGATGTAAAAATTCTGTTATTACCCCGATCCTTTAGGATCATAACGTATACGTCTTTATTAATGTGTCTGAGTAATAGACGCGTTAAGTCAGAATACAACAGGATACAATACAACGATACAAATGATTGTTCCATTAACAGAGCATTTAATTACTTATCAATGTTTTCTAACTATATCTTCATTAACAAAAAGTCAAACTTTTTTACGTATGTAGCCGAATTTTATCTTGACAGTCGTGTGGAACAAAACGAAGAAAATTTTGTAGGTCAAAATGAAGTAAAGACTACTCTTAATATTTGAATTTAAATTGGGAACTAAATCGAAATTGTTTACATGCCAGTATTTAAGCCTTATCGCTTGATCAGTTCCGACTTACAGTAGAGCCACGATGAATTGCAATGACATTAACATGATCCAATTGACAGAGATGCTAGCTATCGCATTTACTAACGCAGCCGATAGCAAAGACACTATCAGCGTACGACGTCGACCGATCATGTCGGCCACATATCCCCAAAACACTCCACCCAGGATTAACCCTGTAAAAGAAATTGGGTTTAGTTTTACAAACTATTTAGGGTCAGGCAAAGGAGTACAGTAGACTTCGATGTTTTACTGGTTACATTTATGTCCCAGCATGGAATAGGTGGTGAGCTTGTCGCCATAAACCAGGCACAGATCCAGACTCCAAGCCACTACTGGACATACACATGTACTAGAAAATCTAAGTTAGAAAAATCCAGGCCGATTAAGGTGTTTCGGTTTTAATACCTGTTACATCTTGCTTTAAACAATAAACATAACAAAACATTCTGAGGAATGAGTCATCATATCACAGCTACCTATCTATTTAAAAATGATATAAAGTCGTTATGAGTCTAACACATTCTGACCTGTGTATGACGTAGTCAATTGCTGACAGCTACCTATCTATTTAAATATGATATAAAGTCGTTATGAGTCTAACACATTCTGACCTGTGTATGACGTAGTCAATTGCTGACAGCTACCTGTCTATTTAAATATGATATAAAGTCGTTATGAGTCTAACACATTCTGACCTGTATATGACGTTGTCAATTGCAAATGAAAACAATGTGTATTGTCCTGTTATGTTTTCTTTTGTCACTGAGCTTGCCTTATTGCGTTGATATTCTGATACAGGACAAGAGATGGGGCCACTAGTCCTATCCTGAATCACAAAATTAATACTTTCCAATTATTGGAAATATATAAAATTTAACTATAGAACTTAAAATCACTAAGTATATAGTCAAATATAGCAAAGAGAATTATTTAACTTCAACCTATTGTAGTCGGTGCATACAAAGCGACAATTTTTCAATCCTAATTCCGAATCATTCTAAAGAACTTCCCAAGTTCCTAACTCTTTTCTAACAATAATTGTGCTTAATGTTAGTGTCTCTTTCAACAGAGGGAAACTATGGAAACGTAAGATACCTTTTGATACTTACCTATTCTATTCTATTATCAAATGTAAATTTCTAAGCTTAGTGTTGCCCACATAGAGGTTCAATTATTATTAACATGGCGTTAGAATCGTCGTACAATTAAGTGAAAGTCTGGGTTGCCCGGAATCGTAATCGTTTAAAGTAATCTATTTTAACCGATTGAATCGCCCATTGTTTACATTTATTCAGTCTGTATGTAGTGAACAATCTTTTATACAGTGTAAACAATAAGGAGTTATCTATCTCGCTATCTATCTATGTGTATACACAATTAGTTTTACTTACCAATCACAGGCGTAGCTGCCAGTATTCCTTGTTGAAGAGTTGTGGTACCCATTTCACAAGCACTGGTTGGAATGATAATTGTGTTGGCGTAGGCCACACAGGTAAAGGAAATCATTATAAAGCCTGATAAACATATTAATATACAGCTGTATAGGCCGAAACCTGATGGAAATAACGAAAATATTAGGAAAACCAGTATTGAACACGCTGCTTCAGAAACAAGCGGTTCTCCCTGTAGGCTATTCCTGTAAGTTTCTGTTATAATCTTGCTTATGTATCAGATCGATAATTTGTGATTTAATAAATAAGAATAATTGGTAAACATTTTGTAACAACAATATTTTTCAAACTCAAATTAAAAAAATTGTATCAAATAAAAATTTTTTTATCAAAATAAAAAAATTGTAAGTTTACAATGCCGTTTTTTCAAAATAGGAAAAAGGTTCTTTGCACTAAATTGAACAGATAGATACTTCAGTAAATAAAAAAAAAATAATAGGCGTTTTTTGGAACTTTTTCCCCAATTTTGGAAAATTTTCACAGCGGTAATTCAAAAATTCTTCGAAATTGCCACAATCAAGTTGTAAGCGCTACTTATAATCGACTGTTAAAATCAACTGTTAAAAAACAAATGGGAGAATGTTATTTATAGTGGACAAATATATGTGTTATGCAAACGACTTAACTAACCTCTAAATTCTTGTAAGCAAAATTTTTAATTTTTGGAACGATTCATAAAAAGTTGACTTCCAGGACGGTTCTCCTATCAAAAACAATTTAGTTTTCAAAACAAAGAACATACCTACTCTATCAAGCGCGTCTTCAAACGACAGTTTATTATCATTTCTCCTTTGTTCCAAAGACATAATGATCTTAGACACTCACAAAGATTTTTCGAAAACTGGCTGGACTGATTCGTGCACTTCTCTATTGTTTTCAGACCTTATTAAAACGTATGAAACCAGTATAATTAGGTTATACATTTAGAAGGCAAAATGTTACTGAATGTATCCTTTGTTACGTTTATCATTTAACGACTATTATTAAGTGGTTATCGGTTTTGATCGCAGTAAAAACCTAATAAAAGAATAATCTTTTTATTGTGCTTATCTATCTGATCATTTATAAAAGTTTACTCCCAACATTTCCAAGTCTTGATGAGTTATGTTTAAAGTGACAATGTTATCACGACCGCTGGTAACGCTTTAAAGACTTGTTTTTTTGTATATTTTAAGGATCTCTTTAGAATATTGTAAAATTTTTGTATGTCATTAAAGAACGACATCTTATTTTTTCTTAATCCTTAACCCGCATGCATGCCCAGCATTCTGGGCTTCAGGGGAATCTTCACTTGTGTCCAGTAGTGCGTTGTAACAGGCAAATTGCCCTGATAATAGACTGGTGGCAATTCTGATAAACAAATTGCTTTGTAGTTGTATTGTGGTAAACTTATACCCGCTAAAGGTGGTCTAGATGAATGCTAAGTATTCGTTCACATATATGTAGGTAAAAACAGATCAGCCGACCTACGCTATTAAACGTCTTAATCCTTTAACATAGTCTGAATTGGTATGATGCTGAGTACTTGATGTCCTATGGTTCCGTTGATGTTGTAACGGGACATCACACCTGTATTTCCCCAAAGGAGCAGGCACTCATCTCACCAGTTTATATGTACGTCCCACCATGGAATAGGGGGCTGTAATTTGCCGGACACAAATTCAGTCTCCGAGCTATTACTAAGAACTTCAAGTTACAAGCACTCAATAATAAACATCCTTCCCGGGGATCGAATCCAGGTCTTCTTGATCAGTAGTTGCGCTTGCAACCGTTCGATCAACAAGGCAATATTGTATGGCCGTTAATTTTGTATATCCATAAATATTTAAGTGGAAAACATGTACTGTAGTTAAAGTAAAACGCAATTCTTTAAAAATATATTATTGCTTAACTCACAATACAAACTTTATATACATAGACGAGGTATTAAAAACTGTTTATGAGATATTAAGATATTCAGAGTTTGCTGTTCTCATCTTTTCCTTGTAACGCTGCTGGTGGTT
This sequence comes from Croniades pieria auraria, assembly GCA_018248815.1. Lineage (NCBI taxonomy): Eukaryota > Metazoa > Arthropoda > Insecta > Lepidoptera > Hesperiidae > Croniades > Croniades pieria. Next base: position 10,729 of record DWJK01004260.1, read on the forward strand.
GTGTTCTGGAGAGGTATCTGTCGTCAACTAAAAGCATGGCGACTATACCCGAAGCTGAAAAGGAAAAAAAAAACATTTTAAATATGAAAGGGTTCTGTTATTCTGACGTATTTAACCAAAAAATGCTATTCTATAACCCAATCAGTGAGAAAATGTGAAGATAGTCGACATGTTTGAAGATTCAGATGTAGACCTAGACCTATTCTGTACCTCCGATTCTCAGCTTAAGCGTAAATTGTCCGACAATTTCTTTAAAACCTAATGTTCTTTTAGTGCTATGTTCTGGCTTTTGTTAAAATCTCTTTCGCATGGCTACCAAAACATATTATTTGATAGTATGCATTATATCTATAGTGTTATGTAGAATTTCTTCCGACCTATTTCCTTTTATTATTACTACTCTACTTCTAAATGTGATAACTTTTAAGTGGCCTTCTTCCTCTCTATTCTACTTGTTGTTTGTGTATATGTAGCTGTAAGTTTTCCAAATAAGTAAATAAATAAATAAATCTACATGTACCTACATATACTCACAAAATAATGCGTAAACAAATAGTCGTATAGCGTATGTACATATAATATTATTCATACATACATACATATTGACTATCCCTTACTCTTTGTGAATTCCTACGACCTATAAAAGGTCTTGAGAATAAATGAGCAGTTTTCTATCTACGTTTTATACCCAAGCCAAGGGATTAGAGGAATTTAGACATTTATAGAAAGCTTCGAGAATAAATGTACTCTGCATCCACTTGTGGTTTAGGTGCGACAGTTAGAGATAGTCAGAGATACAGGCAGACATAAATTTTGAAAATATAATTTTAAATGACAAAAATAGTTCAAATTTTTTCCTCGTTTAATAAAAATTTATATATTTTATTTCCGAAAACATTTATTATGTACAACCTCGGTGTTAATGCGAAACCTAACCGTCGCTACTTTAACGGTCGCTCACCGAGTTATCGCTAGCCATTTCATAAAAATATAATTGCTTGCGTCAGCGTTCCCTTTATTGTTATATTAAATTACAAAGATCATTAAATTACGAGATCCAATTGTACCTGTTAAAATAAAATAAAAATATTTGGTATCGTTGAATAAATCGATTTGATGTTTACTTCCTTTCGTATGAGGAAACGTTCCAGAATGTTCGATCCTTGTTCAAATGCTCTAGCCACTTTGTTTTCCTCCCGATAATCACATTGCATTGTGCTTCTGGTTAGGATACTTGTATGACACAAGGAATTCCGATACAACACCGCTATAATGAGCGGTTTTAATTAAAATGTAGTAAGGTATAGACGTAAGTATGTAGTAAGGTATAGATGTAGTAAGGTATAGATGTAAGTATGTAGTAAGGTATAGACGTAGTAAGGTATGGACGTAGTAAGGTATGGACGTAGTAAGGTATGGACGTAGTAAGGTATGGACGTAGTAAGGTATGGACGTAGTAAGGT
>DWJK01004261.1:0-12191 GCA_018248815.1 Croniades pieria auraria
GTTGACAGTAAAAGCATGTTGTTATGTCATTCATGCGGTCATTTCATTTTGGACGTGCTTCGATTAAAGCAAATTTATTTTTCACTTTTATACGTAGCGAAGCACGTACCGGGCCGCTAGCAATATTATATATGCATAATATGAACAAGTAATACCTATATAATTTGAAGCATTATAGATTAAGCGTTAAGACATGGAAAAATTACAGAAATTGTAAATATGTTTCATCACCATCATCATCATATAAAGCTATCGTAGCTTCCTAGAATGATTTTCTTAATCGAACTAAAAATATCCAGTTCGAAACAATAACAGTAACAAATACACAAAACAATGGATGATTATAAAGACACAACTGAAGGATGTGTTTAATGTTAATGTTTAATTCATTATACTGATCACACCTGTCGCAAAACCGATAGCCGCTGGAGCAGATGTGTTCTGGAGTAGAGACCGCGACTTGGCAAACGTAGCGTGGGACGCCCTCCAGCTAGGTGGAGTGACAATATACGCTTAGTGGCTGGCAGTGGTTGGATGCGAAGAGCAGAAGATTGAGCTCAGTGGCGCGCCATTGTAGAGGCCTATGGCCAGCAGTGGATGGGAGCAGGCTGATGATGATGATGATGATGATGATGTTTAATTCATGTAGGTTTAGATTTAATATATTTATGATAACAAAAGTGCCTTCCTTACGGGCTTGCGCTTTGTAAAAAACGTAAAATCTGAAACAAGACGCTGGGTTGCTCGTTCGAGGAGACCTACTTCCAGTATTGCATAGATATACGTTGATTATAGTTATGATCAAAATACAAACTTACTAGAAAGGCTGCAGTAAGTGCCTAGAACACCTACCTAAAATAAAATGTTTGATGATTAATAGTTAAAAATTGCTAATGGATTAATAATTGGTAAAGTTGTTAATGGATTAATAGTTGTTAAAATTGTTAATGGATTAATAATTGGTAAGTTGTTAATCGATTAGTAGTTATTAAAAATCGTTATTGGATTAATTTAAATTTCGATTCAGTTTCGTCAAAGCTACTCGTAACTATCGCGGTTATAGGATCTATAACTGTTCCTATGTTAGATTGCTCATGTTCTCCTGGTCAGGAACCACGGCAACATACGGGAAATTGGTTTCCGTGAACAGATTGCCACGTAACGAACCTGAGATTCCAGCTGATTACCGGCTTTGAACCTCTCAGCGTATCTATTGAACGTGTCATGTAATCTCAAGTGAGTAGCATTCCTCCAGAACAAAAGTATTACATAACATTTGAGCGCACAAACTACTTGATGTGCGTTCATAATAATGTCGCTAAATTTGTTTTTTTTTTTTTTTTTAATTTATTTATTTTTGACTATTTAAAGAATGAATTTTAAAAAACTATTGTTTTTTCATTTTAACTTCCAATCCAATTCCTCACAATTTAATTCCAAACCCGTTGTTGTTGTTGATACAGTGATATTCATTTTGAATCTGGATTTATAATATCAGCAAACTCAGCGAGTAAGCGGAAGTGCTCATTATGGATTCGCTTGTTTTTTCGTTATACCGCCGAGCGTCTACGTATTTGATTATTTTTAAACTTATAATTGAACGATGAATTTATGCCTTTTACCTTATTAGGACAGGGAACAAAATTACTGTGGAGTTCACGCGGCCTATTTCGTTATTATAATTCTATAATCTGACTTAATGTCGATAGTCTTAAGCGAATTCCGCTTGTTGTCATTCTTAGCTGGGAAGTAACAGATATTAGAAATAAAGTAATTAGATGTAAAATAAATAAAAACGCGCTTAGGAAACGCAAATTGTTTTGTTCTACCTAAAATAGGTGAGGAACCTAAAGTCTAATTCCACTTAAACTGAACTGGGTCAGAGCTATGAGTAAATTCTATGCCTTCCATTGTTGCCGAGAGTCACATAGCGAGCTATCGGATGCAGGATTGCAAACGACGAATATGAACTAATTCAGATTTAATTATCAACCCTAATAAAATACTTCAAATTGAAGTCACAGAAACTCCTGGTAAAAATTTTAAAATAAATTTAAATATATCTTTTTATTGATTGTTACAGATGTTTGGAGAATTAAGAAGAAGAAGAAGTGATGAGAAACAAAAATGCCACCTTAGAATATGACCTAGCGACGGTCAAATGTAATAAACACTGGCTATGACGAATTTAACATATCTGCAGCCATTCGACGACCTCTCCTGTCAACTCGTTTTTGGCACCAACTGCTTCGACGCCGAGTCCCCGGGGCTCGATTGTAGCTTCGGTTCCGTCGATTACAACTGCGATTTGAACATTGACATTCAAAATGAAACTTCCTACAGTTGTTTCAAGTGTAGTAATAATTCCATGGATAATATTGTCAACAACACTTTATGCAACACTCGATTTAAGTTAAACATGTTGTCTATGGTTTTCGAAAACGCGTTGAAAAGCTTATGGTTGAAGTTACCGGACTTTGAAATTTGCGAATGGGACACACTTTTCTGTTACAATGACCTCGTGAACCGGACGTTGGGTTTCGGCATCATCCCCAGTGTTAACACGTTAGATACTTATCAGTGTAGATGGGATTATAGGAATAGCACCAACGAAGTGATTGGTAGTGAAACAGGGTACGAATGGAGTTTTCTTTTTGTGATATTGTTCATAGTCGCGGGTGGTGTCGGTAATATCTTAGTGTGTTTAGCTGTGTGTTTAGATAAGAGACTGCAAAATGTGACAAACTATTTCTTATTGTCTTTGGCGATTGCTGACTTACTGGTCAGTTTGTTCGTGATGCCTATGGGAGCGATACCTGGATTTTTAGGTAAGGAATTATGATTTATATATAATGTATTTGTTTGTACTGAATTGTACACTAGCTTGCTTAATTATTATATGTTAGGTTACAGTTTAGCTATAATGCCGTCCAGTGGGTGTCACAGATGCATTTTAAGATACACTAGTACCAGTAGAGAAGGTCATGAGTATTTTCATCAATCTTCAATTCAAAAAGTAATATTGATAATTTATTAATCTCTAATTACGTTAACACTTGCATTGGTACTCGCGTGAGGTCAATGTGATCCCACTTATAAGTAAACAAATTAAGAAACAACTCATTCATGAAAATGAACTTTGCCAAACTTAAAATAGAAACATCTTAAATTATTCATGTTTCGTAATGATTAATAAACCGGTTTGTTGCGCTGTTGCTGAGTTCGATACTCCGTCAGATAATTTTAAAACTGGCATGACGATATACTCGTATTCTCCTTGTTGCAACGCTTTATTGAAGACAAGCATAGTTCATGAGGGATTTTCTGCATAAGTTGAAGGTAGATCATTTTGGTTATGACGTCTTTAAAACCTAGTGCCCTTCCTCAGGTTACTGGCCTTTGGGCATCGTGTGGTGCAACGTGTACGTGACCTGCGACGTCCTGGCCTGCTCCGCCAGCATCATGCACATGTGTTTCATCAGTATTGGCAGGTTAGTAATATTATTATTTCTGAGATTTTCATTTTATTTAATTCTGGTAGCGTAAATTTCCGTTTCCTCCCTGTTTTAGGCATTTCCTAATATACTAAAACGATATGGGCTACGTGTTGATCACAATTAACAAAATAATTATTAAATAATACCAAAGTAACCGCTTAAAAAGTTTCAGTTTATTATGGTGTATTATTAATCTTTAACCTTTCTTATTTAAGCTTATATCAGCGAAACTATCTCTTCTTCAACAACTTTTTTTGTGTTGCAACAGAAAATATAACTGCAGTAAGAGTACTTTTGTAGAATATTTTAGTCAATAATACTCCTATACTAAAGAAAAACTGTTATAGGAGGCTTCGTAGTCTTTGAAAACAATGGCGGTCCTGGCTCATTTATCGTTTGGATAAAAAGACCATTATGAATATTTTTTTGTTGGGATTGTAGTAGAGTCCACATATAACCCTGATAGTTATCGCATACTCGTAAAGAAAATAACTATTTTATATGAAAAAGTTATTCGCGTATATGTACATATTAGATTTCAGACATTTTTTTTTAAATTTAAACTCGAAGAGTGGAAATTTAACAAACAAAATAACAATAATGAATAAAATAATTGTTTAAATCAAATATGATATTTGAACTTATCACATTCTAGAAATTAAAAAAAAAAGTTTACATTTAATGTTTTTTTTTTATTTTTAGTAAAAAGATAATTTGTACGGGATTTTTATATTTTTATGAACATTTTAATGCTCGCCTTTATCAACTTAGGAACGATTTTAAACTGCATCTTAGTGGAAATGTGAACTGTGTGGTTTACAGTTTAGTTTAGTTTGTTAGTCTCCTCGCGACCTCGCCGCAAGCGACGGGTGCTCATGAGGAAGGACCTCGTACAGGTCTGAAACTAGTCGGACAATCCCGAAAAACGTACGTGAGTTAAGCCTTATTTTTTTAATCCTGTGAGGCTAATCTGAATATTATATTTTACCAATCTCCATCATGAGGTAACGGTTGTGATATTACAATAAAAATTGACGTCAATTTATCGTAATAAATCAAATCAATAATAATCAAATAAGGAACAATAATAAACAAGGAGCAATAATAATCAAATAAGGAACTCCTTATCCTAAGACCGAACGAGTTAACTAACAGTGTTTTTTATCTACTTTCAACTATTTATATGTATACACTTCTCAAACAAATTATATTTTCATTTTAGAAAAAAGTATATAATTTTGCTCGATGGTTTCTGCCTAGCTCGTAAGAGACGTGAAGTACCGTTATGCGCTAGAAATATATAAATCCTTCGAAAAACTGCTCGATCATAAAATGTATAGAAGGAGATAGGTAGGCGAAGCAGGAAGTAGGACAGGAGGTAGCTTCGTATTATATTAACGAAGATATTCATCTCTCATACGCAAAAGCCAGCAAAATAAAGCATGTTTTTGTCTCAGGCTCGGGCACATCGAGCTGGTTGGCATTACGTTGGCACGGTAAAGCCTTACGTTCCACGTGGCTTAACTGTGGGTAACGACACCCTTAAGTGAGATGTCAGAAACACGCGTACGTTTTCATTGTCGCCACGAATACGTTGGTCTCTATATATTTTTTATCGTTTATCTTAATATCACGCCTATAATTCCCGAAGTAGATTTAAGTCCCACGGAATAGGTTGTGAGCGTATTGCCATACACCGCGCTCAGATCCAGACTATGAGACTACTAAAAATTCTAAATTAGAAAAATCCAATAGTACCCGATTCGGAATTTGAACCAATGACTTCTCCATCGGCAGTCGCGCTTGCAACCACTCGACCAACGAGGAAGTTCATTTATCATTTATCATTCTTCTCTTTTGACTATTATGTACAGTGTTCCTACATTGTGCACCACTATTTATAATTCCTACAAAGCTAGTTGTCTGAAAGAAATCGCTTATTAGCGATAAGACCGTTAATTGTATTGTCTTGTACCTGTTTATCTTTCTAATATTTCTTCTATATAGTGTACAAAAGAGTGTATTATAACATACGTAACATCACGCCTGTTATCCCCGAAGAGGTAAGCAGAGGAGTGTAGAACACTCCCACTTTTCACCAGTTACGTTTACGTCCCACTATGGAATAGGTGGTGAGCCTATTGCCATGCACCGGGCACAAATATAGACTCCGAGTGACTGCTAGAAATTCTAAATTAGACAAATCTAGTAGTACCCGACCCAGTATTGGAACCCAGGACTTCCCAATCGGCAGTCGCACTTGACACCCACTTGCCAACCACTTGACCAACGAGGCAGTCAGATTAAATATATTTTATACAATCGTAGCGCTCCGTACACAATTTATTAATGAACGACATTTGTCCGAATGAATAGGCTGTTAGGAAGGAACGACTCTATAAGCGATAACACCACCCATCGTTATACCGTTTTATCTTGTTTTTATACTGTTTTTTTATATGGTGGATAAAAGTGTTTTAGTATCGCAATGTACTGAATATGCTTAATACATTGTGGACAACACGTGGCATTGGTTTTATGTGATATATGTTGGATATAAGACATTAACATTATCATTTTCAATATCAGCTTAAGTCCACTGTTGGACATGTGCCTCCCTTGAGGGATTTTTACCGTAGGGATAAGGGTTGGGGATTGCAGAACGCGGTTTCTCGAACCGTCTACGCTGCTGCCCGTCGGTGGCCAGGGCATTTAGCAGTGACTGGGCAAGCTGCACTATACCGCGATCTGCGATCCCCAGGTTTAGTCGCTTTTTACGACATCTTGGTATTCCGGCATGGGGTCGGGGGATGTTCTTTCTTCGCCCCAACATGGATTAATAGGACGATTACAGTTAGTACTAGTTGGGTATCCAGGGTTTTCGAGGTTGGTCACGGACGCGTTGCTACTGTTACCGAGATGGTCACCTGTAGGATATATGTAGGTTGGAGGCAACCACATTCGTTAACCCGAAACACAAAAAATTTTAGTAACAAAATATACTTCATTGTAGTGTAATAAATACAGTTCTACTGTATGTGGTTATATAGCTGTAATATTGTTTTAGTTTATGTCAAAAATTCTCAACCTGAAAGGGGAGACTTGCGCGAAATAATGGGACAAGGGCAAAGTTAATAGGATTTGGAACTGTTTCGTTTATATTTGAATGCACTTAATACATTTTGTACAGCAGAACTTTTAAAACTAACCTTGAAATTAAGAGTCTCGAATGAACGACTAAGTAGGAAGCTTCCATAAGACACAACGATACTCACAATCTCTACTACCAATGGATCCAAACTAACCATTACAGTTAATAACTATAATTGCTTTTTTCATTACTTTAATGACATTGTTATCACAATTCAAGCTTGTTCGTGTATAAGTAAAAAGTTTATTAATTAACTGAAACAATATTCGACCGAGGGGCAAAAAACCTTCTCATGTCAGCATTTTTTTATAGAATTCTCAATGTGAACTACAATGTATGGGGGACTTACATAAAATTACTTATTTAAAATTGGACGCTGCATCTTAAGATATTTGAAATGTAAATATTTATTTAATGTTGAGACATTATTATTGAAACGTAAAATTAAACATTTTAATTAAAAGTGAAGACTAGTTTCCAATTTATTCATATTTCAGTGTCGTGTCCGCTGGCGCTACATTAGATGAATGAAAACATTATATAATGCAAAGAATGTTCCAAGCATATAATGACTGCCGTATTATCTACATGTATTGACTAATGGCGCGAGATACCGAGGTTCGCTCGAAGTAAACCATGATAAGGATTAAAAATTGGCGGACTTTTACATATGTACTTCCAAGTTCAATCAACTTTGTAAGCATTTACATATGTACGTAGTGATTACCGCATACAAGCGATAACATTATTGATGTGTGTATATATAGGTATTTGAACGATTTCTTGTTGTTAATAGTCGGTACACATGACATAGTAGTTTTCAGTTTAAAAATATAATTTTCTCGGTGTTAGACGGCGTTGTTTCTTTGAAAGTAATTTCAGGATTACGATGTTTCATTTTAGATTTTAAAAATTATGTGAAATTTCTTTTAATATTATCGAAGTGGCCAATGACGGTCCGTTGATGTTATGTGTTTATTGCATACAAAGCCTAATTGTTAAAGACACTGAGGTTTTTTTAATACCAAGCCCAGGAGCACTTGTTTAGCGTAATTAACTTAAGTGTAATAAATTGTTTGTCTAGCATATGGTATGAAATATTTTAAAAGATTCAATCGAACTAAATATTTTAAAAAGAGAGCCTAAGAGAGTTTAAGTCTATTTTAAAAAGAGAGAGGTCTAAATATGAGAAAGGGCATATTCCAATCCTTAAGACACGTAGAAAGAAAAAAAAGAATTTATTGCCACGTAAAAAGAACAAACAAACAATTGACAATAAACAATAGTAGATGGAAGATCGATAAAACAGATATATAATCCGAATGGATGAATGCGGATGCCGCAAGTGACTAACTACCTATCTTGACTAGACAGGTCGGATATTGGCTGATGGGAAAGTCAGAGGTCTCTGTGCCAGGCGTGCGGGTATGAGGAGAGTGATGGATGTGAAAAAAGTACGTCATGTCTATAAGAAAGATTTTTGGCACTTGATGCTCTTTGCCAGTCCAGTAAGGGCCCCAGCGTAACGATGTAATAATATAATAATAATAAATTTTAATGAAATGTAAATCTGATAAAATCAGTACATTTCTGAGTTTCTTGCGTGTTTGACTGCCGGTAGTGACGATAAAAACTATCATATTATTTCCTTGAGATTTATTGAAAAGGAGTAACAAATGGCTTTGATTCAGCAATCATTTGTGTTTCAGATGTTTTTAAGATCATACATAGATTCCGTCTTAGCTTTATAGTAGTTTCTTAATTCTGTAGATTCATCACTTCCTGTGTTATCGCCATCGGTGTTTGTTCAAAATTGCAAATTTATCTCTGTTAGATTTGTCGTAACGTTGTGTGTCCATTTCTACAAAGGGATAGATAAAAGAATGTAGTATACTCTCACGATTCACCGGTTAATGATATACGTCCCACTACAAAGTAGTGGTGAGCTCATTGCCATGCACCGGGAACAAATCCAAACATCGTGCTGTAACTGGGAATTTTTAGTTAGTTATTAGTTAAGCAGTATTACTTAGTAACATTATCTGATGAAAAGTTTATAATGTATTTGGTTCTTTGTATCAGCCAAAAATCAACTTAAATTAGATCATCAGCCTAATCACTACGTTGTACGAAAGTTTTTATGTAGACTTACAGCAATGACCGCTTGTTTTTATGTGTATGTATGTATATAAAATATCGTGTATATGATACCGAGGGTCAAGGTTCTGTTGTGGGCGTAACAGGATGTTCATTGTTATCGAATGTTTTCTGTAAAATTATACGTAAATTATATTGACCATTCAAGGGAAAATGTAATAAGGGTTTAATCAACTTTTTATATATGGCGAGGCGTCGTGCCCCAGGACGTCGATTTTTACTATTTTTATTTATTTGTAATTGGTGCAATGTGGGAGTGCTTCTTCAACGATTACAGGCGTGATGTTACGTTTTTTCTCTGTTTGTGCATTCATGGATGAAGTTTTAATTCTTTGAAGTATGCTTGTGCAGAGTCCTTTTAGTCAGACGCTATTCGAATAAGATCATATAAAACGACGCTAGCAGCTGCGTTTTAAACTCCGATAATAAAATCTTAGATGAGTCGAAATTTCTAACTCGTAAAAGAAAACCTCGCACTCCGGGCATCTACGATCTCCCAAGCGTTTTAGTTTATAGTACTGGGGATTTCAATACTTTTCTTTTGCATCAAATCTAATAATCCACGCTCAATACTTTGCCATTTAATGCAAGAGAAATCGATCTTTATTCTTATTTACTTACTAGCTGTGCCCCGCGGTTTCACCCGCGTCAATTAGAGAACAACCTATTAAAAAAATATTTTAAGAGCATCACGCTATGATCACCAAGAGTAAATATAGTAAAAAATAGCTGTGCCCGCGATTCATACGCGTAGATTTCGTAAGTTTTGAAAAAAAAAAATAGACATGATTTCTTTATTAAATTGACGTAACTTCCTTATTTGTTAACCGATTTAAATGAAAAATGAAAAAAAGTGAAAATGAAAAAAAGACTAATGTTAAGTAAAGCCCATAACAATAAAATTCTTAAAACTGCATTCAAATCGAATAAGCCGTTTCTGAGATTAGCGTGCACAAACATACAGACATACGGACATACAGACAAACAGACAAAATGGCAAAACATTGTTTTGGGTTCTTTTTCGTATATAAAGGTACCCCATTATGATTTTTAAATATATTAGCCATGTACAGACAGCGATCAGCTACAGTTTTATTATATGTATATTTTTTTTAGTTTCAAACACTAGTTCATTGTAGTTGAACGAAATGCAGAAAGATAGTGTAGTAGGTACATAGCCACGTTACATTAGTTACGTTTACGTTCCACCATGGAATAGGTGGTGAGCCTATTGCCATACATTGCCATTTTCGACTCGATTCGCTTCTAACTTCGATTTAAAAATCGAAGTTAGAAGTATCAATAGGATCGAAGTTAGAAGTATCCTATTGGATACTTCTAACTACGATCCTGTTGGATACTTCTAACTTCGATCGGTCGGGTACTATTGTACCCGACCCGGGAATCCAATACAAGACTTCTCGATTAGCAGTCGCGTTTGGAACCACTCGAGCAACAAGGCAGTTTTATCTCCGAGTTTATAAATGCACGTTTATGATTTCAGTTTACAGGTAGGTTATAGTCAACATTTAGGAAAATACCGTTTCTAAAGTTTTGCTTTAAAATCTATGTTTCCTGTTTAGCACGAGTTTCTATCAGAGAATGAGATGATGAATAAAACACGATGCTGCCCCAATGCTATACTGGCTACTCACCAAACAAATGTTGAACATTTTAGAACCACTGTAAAGATGTATTATTAGAATATCGGTTAAAAGATGTGGTAATCACTATAAACTTTAACAAGAGTCTTATACTTAATTCAACAACCTCTGTCAGAATTATAATACGTATTCATAAATAAAATACGAAATAAACAGTTTCTCATATTGCACAGTAGTAGCAATATATTATATGTATTTGATGCATTGCTTTGTCAAGTTTGACACGAACAAGTGAATTTTAGGTTTCTGTTAAAAAATATTGCAAAAAAATTAAAAAAGATTTCTTTTACACGGACGTCAAAAAACCTCTTTGTGATTCACCATTGAAATATATTTTCCTGTTGTTGTTTTTTCTCGATACGATCATTCAGATGCCAATTTAACTCCTCACCCGTTAATTAAGTTAAAATTGCTTACTGAGATGAAGTATGGCTTCCTTAAGCAACCTATTTACAGGTCAAAAATAAGCGGAAGTCCTCAGGGTGCATGCACGCACGTTTAATTGAACTATAATATGAAGGTTTTGTGAGCAATTACCTTGATACCTCTGTCTCATTAAATTAAAAATCGCAAGTCATTATTACTTTAACATATTTATTTATTTTGCAGATTCCTTTCGACTAAAGGCATTACATGAACTCCTTTCATGATATAACATTTATTTCCGGGTTATTCAATGATACTTTAATTGAATTTAAACATGGCAAACGTTTCTTTGTCGAGAAAAATTATTATGGCAAACTTTTCTTTGTCACGGTGTGACTAAGAAACAAAACCTCTCCAATTATATCTGCGGCAAAGCAGTAATACTTTCACTCCAGCATGAGCTGTTCTGCGTAATGATCAGAAACTTTCTAATGTTAAAATGGTGTATTGGGAGTAAACTGAGTGGGAAAGTGTGATAGTGAGTGGTCTCGTTCCATAACAAGGGAGACCGGTACTAGCTGTTTCAGACCAAAGTAAGTATGCTCCGGGTAGGACCGGTTTGACGGTTTCGCTTAAAACCTCAGTTAATGCTTAATAACCTAAATTGTATAACAATAGTAATGGGATGTAATAGCGAATGAAACTGCGGAAGTGCTCGTGTAGTTTATATTAAGTTTCATAAGTATATATTAAGTTTCATAAGTTTAATGATTGAGAAAAAATGTCATGAGTTTTTTTCAATATATGTATATATATACTCGGCTTTAATGGTACTGGTGACTTTTAAAGTATATGTAGTGGGCTTTAATGATACAGCCTTAAAAGATTTTTTGTCGTAATTAGTACTTAATAATGAGCAAAACAATATCATTATTATCTGTAACGTATGGTGTTTCGCAATTACCGGTAAATTATTTACGGAAGCTCTAATGATTCAGAAACGTTTTTGCTCTTGGAAATTAAATTAATATGTTCGGCTCAGTTGAAGAATGAAGGAAGTCATTGCCATTAATTTATTTATCATGATACGAAAATGATTTCAGCGGCATATAGCGAGTGTAGAAATTGTAGCCTAACGACTACTTTTCAATAAAACATGTAGTGTAAGTATGTTATCAGGTTTATCTAGATAACATTCCGACGATTTATATATATATACATATATGTTACTAAAAAAAGTTTGGGCGTAATGAATACTTTAAGCAGCTTCTAAATATTTTCATCATCATCATCATCATCAACCTGCTCCCGTCCACTGCTGGACATAGGCCTCTCCAATGGCACGCCACTGAGCTC
>DWJK01004262.1:0-12190 GCA_018248815.1 Croniades pieria auraria
GTTTAGAGACAGCCTGGAGAAACGCTTTATTCAATCCCATGCCTTTTTATCATTTAAATAGTCCTTGGTTTCATAACCGCCTTTTGTTTTTACCGAATTTTATTGTTCTGCATTTAGCATTTTTTTATTGTATTAGTCTATGTTCGCCATAGCCTAATATTATGTGTACGTAGAATTTGTGAACATAAAACGCTATTATGATTAAATTGTCTATCACGCTATTAGTGCTGGAGATGGCGAGGCTTTTGTGTTTAAATCACCCCGCATGTGCCATACAGTGCCTAACCACCCACTGCGCAAGATTAAATTAACAATTTCAGTATGTTTAAGATGGTGTTTTTGAAGAAATCGCGTTTATTGTAGACGAGCGTTTTATTCGTAGAGTAAAAGAACTCAAATACAAAATGTAGTAAATCAACAAAATCTATACGATCTAATCAATTAGAGCTGTAAACAAAGTACTGTAACTATTCTGGCTTACTGAAGTTATGACTAAATAATGTACCGGTTTCTTTCGTATTGTGTAACGTTAAACTGATATGTGTTTTTTTGGTAAATCCGACAAGCTTCCGACCTATTTCAGCACTTTGTATGAGTTTCCGCCAACCACGGCGTGATAGCCATGGAAACTAAAATTTCGTTAACTATTGAAGATACAATTGTTTTTAGTAAGTCACAATATATGTTGATTACGCACTAAATTACATTTCTAGATCCATTTTACTGAATTATTTCGTTTATGCTTTATATATAGTTACTTAATCTAAGTTGATACCACGACTTTATTGGAAAAGGCGCGTTTCACCCGCCGCGGCTCGAACGCCCGCGTGTTCAGACACATAGTACGCAGTTTAACCAGTTCGTCCATCTGTTATCCGTAAATGGACAATCATTGGGCCTACGCGACCGTCTGAGGCCACACGTAACGAGCTCATTTGGGAGAATTTGTACCGCAACCTGTGACAACTTAATTACAGTTTCAGATGGGTATACATTTGTACAGAGATAACAGGTTGACGTTAAGAAGAATGGTCCATTATTTTTACGCGCATTCTTATCAACGGAATAAGCACGATTTTGTCGAATAATATTTTCCTAGTTTCTAAACTGTAATTCCACCATCAGACCTGCAGCAGCGCGGTAAAGTTTGATCCAGAATGTAATCAAATTTGGGAACGGTGCCTCTGTATCAGCAGGAGGACATGACGAGATAACGGGATAGGTATTTGGAGAGAATTTTCTAGGCGATTTTGTAATTTATCATTTAATGATCAACAGGCGTGTATATTAGATTGCGTGACACCGGGTCTTCGTGTCATTTTGTAATGTCAATATTGCATCTCGTAGTCTCGGCGTGGTTGTTCAACGCTTGCGTTGTTTATTGATAAACAAGTGAGAGGTACTCCCTCTTTTGGTGATTTTTTCTACAAGATTTTCAAGCGAGCTTTTATTTTAAGCAATTCTTGAGTATAGAGAAGGAAAAGGTTTTCTTAGCTATGGAAACTTGTTATTAGCTTTAGCCTCGAGTGGTCACGTTATTCATAACGATACAATGCTAGCGTTTTCGTTGTTATACTAAACTACTCGTTTCCAGTTCAGTGTATTAAATATCTTAATGAATATTATTACAAATTCGGTATGTTTAAATATTCACAATTTTTATAATGCCATAATTTCAGAAGTAATTGGATTTTGTTTTCGTAAGTAAAAAAATTGCAATAATCTGAAGCACATATCAATAGAGTGGTAAATTCATGAGAAAAATGTTCTAAAGTTGGTTTAATAAACATGTCTGTAAATTATATGAAATATGTAAATATTTAATTAGATACGAGTAGGTTAGTTTTTTAGAATCTAAATAAATTTTAAAGTATGCCAGGATTTTGATTAAATAAGCAAAACTTGTCCAGAATAAATTTGAACATCACACCTGTAATCCCGTAAGGGGTAAGCAGAGTACTGTACTTGTTTCCTTTATTATGTTAACGTCCTACCATGGAATAGATTGAATAGTAATATTAGAGTGATAATAGTGCCTACCTATAAGTAAAATATTTTTAAAAACAAAAAGCTCCGTGATGGTAATCGCAAAAAGTACCCTGAGTTAATTTCCACGACTACAATATTCTATTTACTTAGCTGGAATAAATTAACACAATCCTTCAAAATGACCGGAACACTTGTAGTAAAACAGTCTTCGTATTAATCAGATTATTACAGCTATCAAGCAAAGTCACAATGACCTACAAATGTGTCTTTAGAGACTGATCCGACACGCTACTGTTTCATGGCGGTTCAGTCGAAATGTGTGTTTTTATCTTATTGCATTGACCTTCAGTAGTTTGGCAAACGTATTGGCTGTATGGGTTCGGTATCGCGTGCGTGGTGAGGATGCGAGGCGCGGCCGGCACTCCACCGCCGAGCGTCGTACGCGCGCCCGCCCCGCGCTCGCCGCTCCGCACTAACGTGCTGCGTGTTTTCAGATCACGATAAAGACTACGCGAAACGACCTCTCAACTTCGATATCGAAGAGGAAACGCGGAAGAAAGAAACGTCCAAGTGGCTCGAGAGTCATTTCGGCAGTGATTCTCGATCCTCCCACGATTCGATCGCCGAAGAGATTGGTCGCCGTCCCGAACCCGGCTTCTACACGAAGAACAAGGCCGTTGAAGACGAAGGATACTACGGAAAGACTTCATCATCCGTGCCGCCGCCTCCAGTGTATGCAGACAGAGTGCTGCGCAAGACTAAGTCGTCGACACCCTCCGATGAACGGACTGCCCCACCGGCGAACAGAACGGGAGGATATTTTAAAGGCGTCGCAGATTGGTCTCAACGACGTGCCAGTAAACCTAGAATGCCTGAGCCACGTAGCTCATCTCCGTCACCGCCGGCCGTTCGATCTCCCTATGCCAGTGATGATCGGTTAAATGGATCATCACCCAGACATGTATATGGAAAACGCGACTCCCCGCAGGGCAGGGCGTCACCCGTCGGCCGACGTCACCCGCCCTCGCGGGATGATTCCGCCTATGTTTCGTCGTCTACCATGCACAGCCCACCACGTGGATCGCCGTTCCGTCCTTTAGAGGCTGATCGCTCCTTCCGCGAGCCATCCATCGAGGATGATTATCGCCCGGTTGCCCCCGAACGTAAGAGGCATTCGAAGCCGCGGTTATCGGAGGAGCACAGATACGACAGCGGTTATAGGAGTTCATCTCGAAACGGGAACTCTGCTCGGTCGCGCGACAGTCGCGATGAGGGCGCGGTTGAACCGCCCCCGGATTATTCCCCGCCCATAGAGCGTCGCGGTAGCTCGGATCGCGACCGAACACCGCCGCGGCGTCGCGAGCGGGACGAACGGAAACAGAACCAGAAAACGCGTTTCGCGGACAACGGTCGACGCCCGTCGCCAGCGCGAAAGTCTGTCGGCTCCGCGATCGGGAACTCTATTAGGAAGTTAGTCGGGAAGATCAGGTCAGCGTCGGCGGAGAGGCGCGCGCGCTGGCGCCATTCGCGCACACCGTCGCCCGAGCACTCCTCGCGCACCTACAAGCAGTACGGCGGCGAGTTGGCGCCGCCCGCGCCCCCCGCGCCCGCCGCGCCTGCCGCCGCGCCACCGCACCGCTACTACCTCGGAGAAGACCCCTTCGCGCCCAGCATCTACGGCCGCGAGCACAAGTACGAGGGCAGTCCCAGACGAGCCGTGCCCGCCGACGCTCGCGAACACCGCGACAGGTGAGATAATAGTTATTTTACATTATCGATTAAATCGTAACTAATTACTAATTCGTAACCTGATTTGAAGTCTGTTTAGCGATATCATGGAAGGCTTTACGATATGTTGGTATCGTTTAATTTATAGAACCGATACCGATATAAAATATCTAAGCCTTAAACAGAATCTTGTCCTACAATAATTCCGAGCCTCCTCCTACGGTTGAACTGGGCATAAAATTTAATTAATGCTTCTTGTTTTGATATTATCATACTATTACGGCAAGTGGAAATAGGAATTGTGCCTATAATTTTAAAATACTGTCGTGAGAATTGTAGTGTCTCAATTGACGGTACATAAAACATCCACTTCCCACTGTCCTGTCCAAATGGAGCTTCAGAAGTAGTGATTATAAGTCGTAAATAGCACTTTTATACCCATTAAAGTTTTTTCGACGATTATAATACAAATATTGTAAATAATTAAAAAAAATTTTTTTTTAATAAAACGAGATTATTTCTATATTAATGCGCTGTAACGTGTATTTTAAATTACATGTGTACGTACATAGACATGGGAATGAAATAACAGTTTTGTTCCGCAATCAAACATTGCTTTAGAACTCCTGTGTTATGAACATTCTTTACAAATCGTGATCAGTTCGTTATTCCTCCTATTACCGTTATAACCTATATCACAAGACAGTTAGACACCAATCAGGACAATTTCTGTGCTAAAATGTTTCCACACCACCTATAGAAATGATGTCTGCTCGTTACCCAACATTACTGGTTACTTTTATATAACATGAAAGTACCAGTTAACGTGTATATTTAGATCTAACTGATATTTTCTCGTAGGTACCAGTGAACATGGAGAACTAAAACGTGAGTGAGGTGAAATGTTTGTCAATTGTGACTAAAGTCACTTACAATTTGTGATATTTAATACATGTGCGGGCGATCTATAGATTAATTCTGACCATGAACTCATACACAAATATGTGCTTCAACATATCTAATACATAACCCTAACAAAAATGTAATAATGAAATGACATAAGCAGATAAAAGTATTAATTACGTAAAATCCATTTTTTCTAATATGCTCGACATTCATTGCTATGCGGGTAAAAGTACTGGGGACGCATATTTTACTGGTATAATATGCGTGCCATGCACTCGCCTCTGGGGTGCTTGTGTCTGAAGCCGAGCGCTCTGTGGAGCGGGTCTTGGGTCGAAGTCGATAAAACCTAGTGGAATACAATTCCATGAAATTACAAGTTCGTGTTTCCCAAAAAAAACATTCGTTATGGCACTTAGGTTCTAAGGAACCGCGGTCAACATTGGCGAAGCATATCGAGTAGTGTACAATAGAGGAGTCATCTTAAAAGCAAAGCCTGGAAACTAGAGCTTTTGCAACCAACAGCTGGGTATCCTAACCAGAATAAGTCTTATGACTTGCAAAGACCAAGTAAGGCCTGGAATACGGCTCCCATCTCTCTGGACGCCAAAAATCAGCTTGCTCTAAATATTTCCGTGTAAAAACATGCATCGCGAATCGTCAACGATCCAAGAATTACCGACAGACTGGAGCACCTAAATCTACGGAGGAACTTGGTTTCTCTCTGCGTATTTTACCGACTCCGTAGTGATGATTAATCGGACGAACTATTTGATCTGGTGCCCGTCACTTTTACTTCATCACACCACTCGCCAAAAATGAGGTTTCATACATATTAAATGGAACCATGTCGGTACTTCATGGTACGGTTAGCAAGTTCGTATTTAGCGTGCTTCTGCAAAATGTGTAATGAGCCTTGTACCATCAGAGGCTTTCCCGGGGCACAAAGACTTAGGGTTCCACTATAAAAGCACAAAGATAGCTTTTCTTTAAAACCGGCTGCGCATTGGCTTCTTCTCGGGTGCTGTAAGTGTTCATAGGTGACGGTGGTAGGTGATAGGTGGCTATTCAAATTAAAGGTCAACAAATTCGTCATAGATTATACAAAAAAATGTTTACGTAATAAATATTATAGATTTATAGGAAATTACTCTGTTCAGTTACAGCAAGGAATTCTTATTTACTTTTAATCCACGGGCGCGATGGCGCTCTTTGGGTAAGCCTATGTCCAGCAGTGGACTGAGATAGGCTGATGATGATGATGACAATGATGATGATTTAATTCACTTGCTCTAAATCATTTTGTACTCCATTATAGGACCACAAAATATAGAAGTAATGAAAATATTCTGGGCAAGCTGGTTATTACAAAGTTCATAGTATTACTTTGAAGTTACTGGGTTGGGTTCTTAGTAAAAACCTTCTGTAATGACAATAGTTGCACTCGGTTAGTGCGTGTACGCGTTTCCTTTAGTCTCGATATCTCTTTTCTTATGGTAATACCGCACCTTGGGTAAACTACTCGGATCCGAAATCCAATGTGTTGTAGCTTTCAAAACGCCTTGTGCGACGACATTTTGCAACCAACGTTGACCAACTTCCATACTAATCATATTGTTTTCATCCGTATTCTAAAGTCGTAGATATAAGCTTGAATAGAAAGCGAAGAGAAGAAAAGATGGAGATCCATATATGGTCGTTCGATCGTTTCGTTATCGTTGACAAACGTTGCGTAATTTGGTAAGATTTGTTAAAATAAAAAAATGCCCTTTTCAAAAAAATTTATGGAGTCTGCTAAGAAATTTTCTCTTCTTAAATGTTAAAACCAAATAATAACTTAAATGATAATAGCAAACGAGAACGATTCATTTCCGGTAAAGTAACAACTTTTTTAAATTACCCAATCTGTGAGCGTTGGTTTGTTTCTTTTGTGTCTGAGTAAAACTGACAGTTGGTATCGCGATTTATTGGTGGCTTATTTACCATTTAAGCGATACTCAAGTAACATGACCATGTCAAGAATATTTCTTTATACATCGCAAGTAAATTTCCTCATTAAAAATCGAAAATAATAGCCTTTTAAATCAATCAAAACTCGTCGACCAGCGTCAATCAAGTCACGTGAGCGCGTTCCGGCATATCTTTCCATTTTAATCTGTCGCCGGCCCGCTCCTTGCCTAGTAAGGGTAAAAAGCGGTTCCTCGGCAAAAGAGCCCTTATTTAGCTTGCAAATGTTGACTCAGTCGTGTTTACTCGGTGATACGCTGCTTTTATAAGAACTATTGGACGATCGTAGTGACGACCGATTCGTGACTCACTGCGAGAATATGTCTCAATAAATAGTAGGTGTAGGTGAGGTGTCGCATGCTGATGTTATTTCTTTTATGTCACTGCGGATTGTAGCGTAACAAGCTTCCTGATAAGTTTTTTTGTCTCACTCTACTTAGTCTATTGTGCACTTGTAGATTTTTCTCGTTACGTAAAACTAATTTGTTTCATTTACGTCGTATTCGATGGATTCTATTGTGTCGGAATCGAGACGGACGGCGCTCTCAGAACACATAAACAAAGAGCCGTCGTTAGACGCGTGGGCAGAGATTCCCCATTGAATCCAATTACGTTCCATAACATAGGATTACAAGTTTTTATGATACATAGGCAGATAACAATGACTGTACGTGGGCTCGCGATCATGATATACTAATAATATTTTAATGGACGTTTTTGTTACGTTCCAGGGGCCAGTTTTCGAATACTCTTGGGCGACTGAGCCATTCCACGAGTCGATTGAATCCAAACGGTGAAGCGGAGGAGGACTACACTCGAAGCGCTCAAACTCTGCCGCGGAAGTTGCACGAGCGGAAGGAGAAGGGGACTGAGAAGCCGAGTTCGGGCAAGTACTGGCACCGTCTCACGCCGAACAAGCGGTCAAGTAGCGCTATAAATATATCCCACGCGCCCACTAATCAGCCGGAGGGGAAGCTGAACGGACACCCGCCCGGGCCGGCCAAGCCTGCGCGAACCTACAAGGGCCTGAACAGGAGCAAGAGCTTCGCTATGGGTGCGCCCGAGCAGGAGACGCATCCGCGCTACGTATCGGGAATGAGTCGCAATTACTCCACAATGTACAAATCGAATCCCCACCTGAGCCGGCTGGACGAGAATCCGGAGCAGCTGAAGAGCCCGGGCATCGTATCCATCATCAACCGAAGCCAGCGCGACTTGGCGGATGCGGCGTGGCGCGAAGCCGAGCGGCGCCGCGACGGACTGTTCGGTGCGCGCTACGGCCGCGCGCCTGCCGCGCCGCCTGCGGCCGCGCCACGCGCGCACGACGACACCGACAAGAAGAAGATCTTCCTCAAGGGGCTGCGCGAGCGCGCGCCCGATCTCTACCACACGCTGCATGCTGACGACGAGTCGGACGGCAGCCGCCTTTCATCGCGGTACGGCACGCCCTCCCCGCACTACAAGGACCGGATATCGGAGGAGCGCAGAATCCCGGTATACAAGACCGATTCGGCGAACCGGGAGACAAGTCCGTTCGTGTCACGGCTGGAGACGAGGTTGAAGTCGCCAGCGAATCGGCGCGGTAGCAACAGCAGCGACAACTACTCCGAAACGTACCGGTACACGACCCGATCCGGTGACCCGGAGCGGCCGAGCGTCACAGATACGGTGGAGACGGTGAGTAAGAAGGTGGTTCCTTCGAGGGACGGACGCTCGAAGGAGATTATCGAGTCGAGGGAGGTAAATTCGGTGACTAAGAGCCGGGGATTTAAGGGCGAACCTCAAGCCGTCAAGTATTACGAGAACGGAACTACGCCCGCGTACACTGAGAGAAGGAGAAGTAATTACAGAGTGATGGAGAAAATTAGAGATTATTAGATCCTCCGCGTGCCGAAGTGGAATATTGATTTGCCATATTTTTGATACACTATTAACTGTCCCAAGTCGAGAGCAGACTGAGCCGTTGAGCTAGATGTAGGTAGATGTTTCACATTAACTGCATAATGTTAACGATTATTGTTAATTTAATGTAAGTTGCTTTATCATGTAAAAAGTCATGTAGCTTTACTAATTATACTTTGATAACCCGTCAGAGTGATCTAATTCCGTCCATAGAATGTGAAGAAGTTTACGTGAGCCTGCTGCTACACGGCAGTAGCCTTTTGTTGGGACTCGGTTAAAATTAAAAAGATATATGAATATTTTGTTTTTAACATTAAAAGTAACTTGATGTTAACAAAGCATGTACTTTGTTTAAATCAATTTACTGTGATGATAAAATAAACTGCTTAACGTGAATCTACTACAATCACGCTTTGACGCCATATTTCTTTCTGTTTCTCTCGTTGTTCGTCATGACCATCATTCTTTCGTGTTGATTCGATAATGGTCAAATTTTGGCTAATCCTCTATCATACACGTTACAGATAAGGTAATTCTGGTCATCTGTCCATCATCCAACGAAATGTTACTGCAGTATGGTAGCAATATATTTCTTAAAGTTTTTTTTAATATCGATATTGATAATTATATTTTGTGAATAAACTTACTGTGTTGGTAATAAAATGAAATATTTCATCATGTCATAATCATAATTGAGTGAAATTAAATAAAATGTATTCATATTATAATAAACGTGTTAATATACACTACTCTTGTGTTTCTTTTTTAATTTCATCATCATCATTATCATTACCATCATCAATCCTTTTATATTTCCACTGTTCGAGGGTCTTTTCTCAGAATGAAATGGATTCAGACCATAGTCGGCAACGCTGGCGAAGCAGGTGTTGGCAGTCTTTTGGAATTTATATTTCGGTGTTAAATAGTATTATTAATACAGTTACCGTTGACAGTGACCTTCTATTTGCAGCTGCACTTGTCGCACAAATAAAGATTTGTTTGTTCAACTGGTAACATTGTTTAAACAAAATTGTCTGGATGAATTTACAACATAGAGAGTAAATGTATATTATTCATTCCAATTGTAAAGCATTTTTTTTTTATTAAATACATAATAATTATTATCTGTATTTGTGTAGTTATTTCCTGTATTCGTTTAAAATAATGGATATCTAATTAAAGGAATGTCTGGAACGGAACAGTATTTAAAAATTTTCTCTTTTGTCGGTAGTTTTTTAATTACATAAAACATGTTTTTGAAGTAAAACTTCCTTACGCACAACTTCAGGTTAAGCCATCTCTTTCGCCTGAGAGAAGGAAAATTTAAGGCGTTGTTATTGATTTAATGGTTTTTAATGCAATTTGCACATTGACATTTATATTTATATTATTTTAACTTTTATTATAAAATTAGCGATATTGAATTTTAAATAATTGTTAAGCTTTTAAATATTTCGACAGGCATACTGATCTATTATCTTAAAAAGTTTTAGAAGAAACAAGGAGCCATTTTGGATTTTTCAAATTGGAGGGAAATAATCAAATGGACCGGTGTCAGTATTTGAGCTGACTATGCTGAACAAGTTAAGCGGTGATCGTGAAATTGGAGAATTAATAAAATTCAATTCGGTAAAGTAAACTAACATAGACTATCATATATACTACACGTCTACGTTGTATCCGTCGCGCTACACGTGCAGGTAACAGCTGTTTGTAAATCAATAATATCTACTTACATATTATAGCAGTATAGATGTTATATACGCACAGAATTTTCTAACTGCATATGCCAGACTTTAATTTATTTCTATGCAAATATTATAAAATCTAAGAATTTTGGTTATAATGATAAATAAATTTTTATTGTTGCCATAACATAAAAATAAGTGGACACGCCAACAATACAAGATCAATAAATGGCAATACCTCTCACAACTTATTTTGAGTTTTATTTCTATTGTGTGTAACGGTTACACACAACTTATTTTATGTAAACGAATGACCGTTATTGAATAAAAAGAATTTTAAAATAGGTATGTAATATGTAGAATGATTTGCCTGGGTGTTTTTGTGTTTTTTATTTTCCAATTTTCCCTGAATTTTGTCGTCAGTGAAATATCTGAGTAATATAAAGCGAATTCAGTTGGTTTTGTTCCTAATTTACTTCTGTTAAACTCATAATTTACCGCCACCGTACAGTGTTGAAGCACATTATTTAAAACGGACTCTTATGATATTGCCATCTAGAATTAAATTACTGTACTACATGTCAAACAGATATAAAGTAGGAAATAGTGTAACTATAGCCACATAGATGGCGGTGTATCAAGTCAAAAGTGGACGTAAGAGTACAATTGTATATTAACAGATGGCGTATTTTACAACACATAGATAATTAATGTTATATAGCACAATTTCTCATAATTTATAGGTACGCAAGGTTTCCATAAATTGGTATGGTGACAATTGGCAATAAGCGTGACTTTGGAAGCGCGAATACCTGCAAACTGGAGATCATGCATGTTTCATATGGATGTGACAATAAGCTTATTCTCTTTTCACTATTACATAGTGATAAATGTTGAAGTATATTACACTCCTCTGTATACCTCTTTGGAGCCATCTTAGAACCTATCACTTGCACATAATATCCTAAGAAATTGAAATTTACAGGCAGATTGGAAGATTTATAAAATAAAGAAACTGCCACGCTAATTAGTAGCCTTTATCTATAACATTAAAATTACTGTCGACTCGAGCACTATCGAGTTTCGTGACTGTGTATTTAGTTGACAAACACTCAACTAAACTAAGTAATAAAAGAATTAGTTAATAGCTTCGTAGTCTGTTCATGGAAATTAATGAAGATGAGAACATTTAATACATATTTGTTTTCGATATAAACGGCATTTAATGAGAAAGGACTTGTGTACTGACTTTAAATAAATAATTAATTTGGAGAATCTATAGGCAGATTCGTAGTACTCGTAGATAGATAAATAATGATGAGGCAGATAATTATGCTATCACTTGTAAATTAAATACTCGTTTATTGCGAGTTTGTCAAAGGAGATAAGAACGAAGGAAAAAAGAAGACAGAAGCTCTAGTAGTCTTTCAGGGTTCTTGTCTAGATGGGTTGTTGTGATTCCAGATAGATTTCAGAAAAGGGTTTGTTATTAACATTTATGAAGTTAATATAAAAAAAACTTAAAATGACTCCTATGAACTCCGAAGGGGTAGGCAGAGCAGTGTAGTACACTTCCACGTTTCACCAGTTACGTTTAAGTCACATGGAATAGGTGGTGAGCCTATAGACATATACTATTCACAAACCAGACTCCGAGTCACTACTAGAAATTCTAAATTAGAAAAATCCAATAGTACTCGATCCGGGATTTGAACCCAGGGCCCCCCGATCGGCAGTCGAGCTTGCAACCACTCGACCAACGAGGCAGTCAAAGTCAAAGTTAGTATATTTTACGATAATTAGGACTCAATAAGAACTAGTCAGCATAAATTCCATTACAGATTGGTCGCAGACGTATTCTGCTCTGTAGGGTTGAAATGGTCAATGTCAGTATGTATTTTAAGTTTAAATATCACTTGCTAACGGTGAAGGAAAACATCGTGAGGAAACCTGCACGCCTTAGAATTTATAAA
>DWJK01004263.1:0-12190 GCA_018248815.1 Croniades pieria auraria
GGTGTACAACATAATAACAAAATACATGCAGTTAAAGTAGTAATCAGAATAATTAAAACAAATAAATACTAAACGGTACGATTCAATCTATAAATATCTAACCAGTAAGTAAATGAATAGATGAGCAATATTGAAAATTCTCATAGCTTGCGAAATGCGGTAAATAAGAGTTACGGTATCTAATATCTGTCGTAAGACGCGACTAAAAGGAGGCTTCCGGGATCGCGAGAGGCTAGAGTGGGAGCTTGAACCGTTCGAGTGGCGAACCCGGGATAGACGGTATGTGCGGCCGCATATCTTCGTGGGAATTGGAGGGTACAGAAAGAGGTACTATGCTTCTCCCGGGTGTCGGGCCCGTTGGGGCGTTGTGCTAGATGGACACCGGTGCGTTCCGATGGAGATCCCGGAGCCCTCCTATTAGCACCGAGGATGGCACCGAGGGGGTTTTATTGCGGTAAAAGTCCCACATAAATCGGTATCACTCCCAGGCTACCGGGTAACTTTTGAAGCTTTCCCTCCGCAAACAAAAAAAGGTCGACAAGTCAGCTGATTAAGTTTTTGGTGAACTTGATATTGGAGCTAGTTATGGGTGACAAATTGTGTGACGATCATGTTTTGTTTTGTGTTTGGATGTAACAATTAAAAATGAGGAAAATATATAATAGCGATAATATGCGAGGAAATACGAGGATATAACCAATAAATATATCGACAACTGTATAACAGTAATAAATCTTGGAAAACAATAAAGAGATAAAAAAAATCGTTTAGAAAGGTTAGAAATTTTCACGTATGTTTATATGTAGCTATAGTATTCAATACTATGGGTGTAGTTAAACTCTATATCTGGTTGGCGTAGCGCTTGTAGCTCGTAGAGCTCGGCGACGTAGTCGTTCGGCGTAGCAAATGTCGATAGTGCGTAGACTTGCCGTCTACTGTTCCGTCCAAAAATAATATTATTTCTAAGAGAGTTATTTAAGCAATGGTATCAAAGACTTCATCAAATACATATATACCGGCTTTACCCACGTATTTTTTTCGGGATGGCTAACTAGTTTCGGACCTACACGAGGTCCTTCCTCACGAAGTCCCGCTGCTTGCAGCGAGGTCGCGACGGAGACTTATAAAAGACTTGTTTAAAGAATGGTTAAAACAAAACTTTAAAAAAATTGTTTACAGTCTGACAATCCACTTATTCCCTGTTCCATCGGACGTACAACATAACTGGTGAAACATGCGAGTGTATGCGATGCGAGGACTACATCCCTGTATCTATCCTCTAGGGGTATTGGTGTGATGTTATGTCATGTTACGTTTATAGCATCGCTTACACTGTGTTCATAGAGCAATATACCTAAACCGACGGTGCGAGTAGGCGAGGAGTCAGTACGTTTTTATTCAGAAAGAAGAAGCCACATGAAACTGTACTACTTATAAGTAGATATATTGTCTTAAATCGAGTATTTGCGTTACGGTTGTCACATATGATGCTCTGTGTCGTGTAAGTAAGACGAAATTAACCTATTTATTTTATTGATTTATACTGTAAGCGCATTTAATACCTACATTTTGGCATTCTCTACCAACCAATCGTTGGTGAAGGCGAATAACTGCGGTATGCATTTAAAACTGTGCAGCGATAGAACAAAATAAATAAACTCTAAGTGGAACGCTTCATTAGTTTCATAATAACTTGCTATACGTGCTAATAACCGTGTAAATAATTACACTTGCTAATAACCATAACACGTTAAACAAACACACTAGAACGTAACAGTATTTATTTCATCAAATGTATCCGACCTACCAAATTTATTACTAAGAGGCTAATGTGGCGACATTAATACGAATTTCCTTCATACGTCATTGATGGTAATCTTCAAGCACCTCGCTAGACTTCACATATGTACTCAGTATACATTAATTTTATGGTATTAAGGATATGGAACCATTTGCAATTGGACTTGGAACGAGCTAATTATTGTCATAATGTTACTTCTGTTCTGCTAACAGAATAGACAGTATTCTTTCTTCGTTGTATGAATGCGGATCAGCTGTCATGGTGCCCAGTTAACATAATGGTACGTCATCATAAAACTTACCTATACTTTGTTATAAGTTTTCGGACATACGTATGTACTCGTAATTGTGAGGAACGAACAAAATATAAATAACCCATGTTTACCCAAAATCTCTAGCAAATGTAGAAGCATACACTTATTAATAATTTGATCTGGACATAGATTGACACGAAACTGGCCAAAATGCGGTTGGTCCCGAATGCTATGGCAAAAAAATTCAAGTCTTCGGATGGTAGGTAAAAACTGAAGTATGGGTTGGCATACTATCTGGAAATAATTTAGTTCCATGCGAAGAATGTCTCCATTAAAACGTTGATGATCACAAAAATTTCAATGTTTTTTTTACATTCCTAAGTTATGTGGAGAAGTATATACATACATATATTCCATTTTATTCACACGTTGTTCTTATTCGCAGTTACAATGTTCTATATTTTAAAATGAATGTATGTTAAGAATTCAAGAAAAATAATACATACATACATGTCTTAACGCCAAGTCCCTTACGGGGAAGGCAGAGAGCACGGAGTGCCACATATCCCTATTCTTAGAAGAGAAGAATAATTTTTTTGAATAGGTATATATTGCAAGTATTAAGAATTAATTAAGTAATAAGAATTAATTAAAGTTTACATTGTTAATTGAACACTTTTACATCATCATAATAATTAAATTAGCTTTTGTTGGTTGAGTTAGGAAGTGTAATCGTTGTGGTTTTAATAACTATTTCACAGAAATGATTCAAATGTGCTATTCGGATTTCTCATATAAAAACATATAACCCTAACTCATCAGCGTTCCAGTACTTCTAAATACGGATGTATTAAACAAGAAACTGACCAATTGATTGATTAATGAACTCTCGTTTGCAACTACTGTGTTCGGAAGCATGAAATTGTATACAGAGTTCTTTGCACCTCGTAAGCGAGCACTTAAAAGTTTAGCAACCCTCCTGCAGCCGACACTTGGATGGCAGGCCGCGAGTGGCGAATTTTTCACAAACCTTTTCACGCTATGATAAGCACATTTTTTTTTTAATATAACCTAATCTCACGCCTATAATCTCCGAAGAGGTAGGCAGAGGAGTGTAGTACACTCCCACGTTTCACCAGCTACGTTTAAGTTCCATGGAATAGGTGGTGAGCCTATTGCCATACACCGGGCACAAATCCAGACTCCGAGTCACTACTAAAAATTCTAAATTAGAAAAATCCAATAGCATCCGGGATTTGAACCCCAGGACCGCTTAATCGGCAGTCGCGCTTGCAACCGCTCGACCAACGAGGCAGTTATTTAATGTATATCGGCTATTCTAATTCTAATAATATTGCCTATTTTAAAACTTTGTTTCATATTAGATAAAATATAAGATAGAAAGACCTTTATTGGAAATTTTTCCATTTTCGTGAAATCAGCGCTTCATTTCCCGAACGTGGTATCCGTGCTCGGAAACTAGAAACGCGAATATTCCTGGATTCCGTTTTTCTCGTATTTGACTTGGAATGACGTGATAAGACTACTGTGGCGACATATCATAGAAATTCTTATTGTTGGTATGAACATTCCTGAGCTCCTCTTAAGATGACGTAAGAACGAACTTTCCAGAACAAATAAACTCCATTTCTCTTGTGGTGTTATTACTTATTCGCCAAAATAAAGTATTTTTATTTTCAAGTTTATCGTTAACACTTCACTTAAAATGAGAAGGGCTTAGGCTATAGTCTGTCACGTTGGCCCAATGTGGCTTAGCAGGATTCGCATGCTTTAGAGAACGTAAACTCTGTTAAGTTATCTACGGTTGAAGATTTCTACACGATAT
Organism: Croniades pieria auraria; assembly: GCA_018248815.1. Taxonomy (NCBI): domain Eukaryota; kingdom Metazoa; phylum Arthropoda; class Insecta; order Lepidoptera; family Hesperiidae; genus Croniades; species Croniades pieria. The sequence continues at coordinate 3,901 of DWJK01004263.1, forward strand.
TTTTCTCCACCGTTACACCAAGTGACATTTTGGGTTAAAGACACACCTAGTTTTGGAAATAGCGATGTACCGAGATCTGAACTCGGGATCGGAGCAGACGAAGGCGGAAATAGAAACCTCTAAGCTATTTATGCTTTCTAAATTTATAACTACCTAATTAATTGGTTTCCGGTTGCAAGGTGTTGCTAGACAGGTGAGACGCGGTACTCGAACTTAGACTTCACGAACGCCATCGCGGCAGTTATACTGAAGATTGGATTTCTATGTTCCGTAGGTCTACGGAATGTAGAAAGTCTGCATGTTTATTTTGTATTTGCAATAAAAGAAGCTAAATTCGGTGTAAATGGCAAGTCCATAATTTGACTTATAAAGCTGACATTTTGTAGGTAACACTGGTACAAAACGTGTAATAAATTCCATTAACCGGTCGACGGGGATACAAGCTAGCTAACATTTCCTTGACTTTAAGTTATTATTCTGGCGCCAACGCATCGTGTGGGCTTAATAGAAGCATAACATGTTTGTTTGTTGTTGTTGACAACAGTTGTTGTATCCGGACACATTGTTGACGGCCACGCCTACGCTGTGACGGCGATGTGTTTTGAAAATACATTAATAGTGACGTAGTAAAGAGACTTGAGGAAATTAGAATATAAATAGTTATTTTGTTTTTGCTATTAGAGGCAAGAACACGACTGGAGAATAGTAATAAGTTCTGAAATTCTATTTTCCGGAACGTAGTCCGTTAATTAGAGTTATATGGCTTTTAATCTTAAGTTTTACTTGATGTAGTGCTTAAACATGATATCTCGAGAATCTACACGTTCGAGAGTTCTTTGTAATATTTTGTACATTTAGAGCCAAAATATATACTTTTGAAATCCTGTGTAAACCTTTCTTTGTACCTTACCTGAAACCCATGAATTTGAACTAACGCGCAAAGATAGAACGCTAGGAAATAGTCAATAAAACCCGTCCAAACTTCATTCAAGAACAAAAACGAGCGGAATGAATCGAACATAACACATTCATGTACACACGCTCTCAATCAGTCAATCATTCACTAGCATGCATTCAATCTGCTTAGCATCAAGAGACAAAACAATTGGATCTATAGGAACAGTTCCTCGCCGTGGGAATTGCAACATACGTAACTACTAGCCGATTTGCATCTAAAGAGGGAGTTCTGAATAATCCATTCGGTAGGATGATATATATGTATGTACGTACACAGTTATATGTTATTTACCCAACATACATAATATATGGACTTTGGATTTGTAATTTAATTTGTTGGTAGACGACACACATCTCTTCCTTTCCTTATCTTCATCAAGAAAATATATTTTTCCCCGTTAGAGGGGAACCAATGTCAACAAGTGAATAAGAGATAGCAAGAACTAACATATGAAGTAAAAATCTTTATCTCTGCCTATCCATACGAGAAATAGACTTGACGGTACGTATGTACATTGTTACACACTACTGACAAGACTAATAATTATAAACATAATTAAATAATACATATAACCTTACTAGTAATTAAATTGAAGAATATTTGTTAAATAGATATTGTATTGGCTCTGTAACAGTTGGCCACCCAAAATACTTCTGGAATAATATATAAATTAAATGTTACAAGAGAACAAAAGTCAAGCAAAGAAAATGCACAGAAGTTTTACCCGTAGACCAAAAGAGATGACAACCAACAAGGAATTTTAAAAATGCGGAATTGTATTGCACATAGATTTAAGTGTTGTTTAGATAGGTCTCTCGACGAAACACACAAAGTGGCTAGAAGTAACCGAATGAGACAAGATAAGAGGGTAGGATCCGATTCAATGATTTAGAAGAAGCTCATATTCCAAAATGAATCAATTCCGGAGAATGACGAAGAAAAAGAAGGGCAGTATGCGTATTAAAGAGTTCGCGAACCAGTCGATAACAATTTCATTCTTTTTTTACAGCAATGTATTTTCGTACAAGTATAAAAATATTGTGGCTTATACATGTATAGTAAGTATTCATTCATTCAGATACCAACGCATACATTCATACATCGAGTCGTTCATTAATTCGTAAACAAAAAGATATAGAAAACAATACCGCTCAGGAATTGGACCAGAACGAATATCCTGATTTACACCTCTGACTGAATCGATTGGGACGCGCGCGATTTGTGTTTTTTATTTATTTCCGCTCATGTGGCAATGGATAATATTTATGGAGCACTTTACTCCGATTAAAGTGTTTTTTGTTTTGCTCAGTACAAGAGTTAAGTATTATTTAAATTGGATATACATATATTCTATTAAATTCATGATGGCGGACTGCGTAAGGCACCGGGTGCGACAATATAATCATAACAATAAATTATTCATGTGGGCACGTTTTTTTACGTAAATGAAACAACAACGGAACTGGCAACATTTACAAAATGCCACTGCGACAGAACAACACTGAGATGCGTGATGGTATCAACGGTCCGTAGTATGTACGGGTCAGTTATTAAAATTTGTTACGTGCGGTAGTCGAAATTGTCGTTAGTGATTTAAATGACTAACTTTACTTCAATATTTATTACCGAATATAAAAAGAAAATATTTATGTTATGATTATAATATTGAATACGATTTTATTTGAAATAACAATTACCAGTAACTGTATCAGATGATATCACTGTTATGAATATTGCTTTACTCTGTTTTAAGTACTGCTTCATGACTTTAATGACTATCTCGGTGGTCAAGTGGTTACTCATCATCATTATCAGCTTATTTCGGTCGACTGCTTTACATAGGCCTCTCCAATAGCACGCCACTGGGCTCGATCTTCAGCTCGTCGCATCCAACTGCTGCCAGTCGCTTAGCATAGGTATGTATATCGCCACTCCACCTAGCTGCAGGGCTACGTTTGCCAAAACGCCTTCTCCACTGCAGAACACTTTTACTGCAACGGTTATTGGTTCTGCTATCCTTCACGCTATGTCAATAATAGCACCTATGGTTTGGACATATCATTAAGGCTAGAGGGGTTTTTTTACTAAGGGTTTTTTTTATTGAAATTCATAATAGACGCTTGAAGTCTGGGTTTGTGTTCGGTCTATGGCAATAAACTTATTGAGCTTCTATGAATTGATCCAGAGGGCCATCTTATCAGTATCTGTCCAGTAACTGGACTTTTATTTTCTTTAGACTACCGGTGTGCGACGACGGATTACTTGAGCTCCTGCTGTTTCCTTACTTTCTCCCGTGGCACTGGTATCCTATCCTCCTTTGCTAAACGTATGCCTCTACTATAATAATTAATATATTACAACAGCTTACACGCTGCTATCTGATCTTAAAATTAGACAAAGCCTAAACAATGTCCACTAGACAGTCAGTATGTTATATACGTATACGTTTCTAAGTACGTAATAATATACATAATTTACACTAAGACAGAATATTTACTCGCGCTTTACATACATAACTTGTCTTGAGTGGGTATCCACCTTATAATCCTTGAATCACATAGTTGACATAGTGAAATAGTTCGTCAAAGACACACGCCCACACATACATACATACAAACACGCACGCACGCACGCGCGCGTGCAAGCACGCATGCACGCACACGCGCACGCACAGATATACACGCACAAGTTTAATGCATTTTTACTTTACACTAACTGAATTACGCCGAACTAAGCTGATATAAACATAATATTTGTTAAGTTTCTCGTTATAAGTGTCAATGTACTTGTGTTATGAGAAATAAGGAATCTTTAAATCGAAAGGTTTAATTAAAGTCAGTCATAGATGTGGCAGTGACGTCGAAAATTAACCTGACAGCCAATACTTCTGTTATACTGGGCAGGAGAACAACGAGGCGGCAGTAACAATTATTGGAGTTTTGTTGTGTAAACATATCGAAAAGTATACTTCTTTATTTCTCATCTGTTTCAATTTAATCAACACCTCGGAATTCGGTAAGCGACAGACATTAATTCAAGTTGAGCGCGAAAATCACATGAGTTCCTGCTAAATTAAGCAGCGAGTCGTCTTCACGTCACGTGTACCACGAATATATTAATTTGGGAATATTACCTTGTTAACGTTAGCGTATTTAATCATACATATATAAGCAGTGATAGCCTACTGGTTAAGAATTCAGCCTCTCACTTGTACTGGGTCCAAATCCATGGTGCGTGCGTGCGTATGGTGTTTACAAAAAGTGCGTGACGAAACCTGCACACTTTACAATTTATATAAAAAAATATATTTCTAAGGTGTGTGAGTGTGCCAACCCGCACTTGGCCAGAGTGGCAGACTATGGCGTTAACCCTCTCAATCTGACAGGAGACCCATATTCCAACAGTAGAATGACAAATGAGTCGATTTAATATTTAATCAGAAAAGTGTTACTGTTTTGTAAGTCCTGTGGTTGTTAGTGTGACTGCTAATCAAAAGGTTCCAGGTTCGATTTCCAGGTCAGACAAAATATTATTGAGCTTATCAACATTGAAAATCCCCGTAATAAACGCGCTGTCTAGAGTCCATGATGGAACGTATTGCGTTATTGGTGAATTAGGAAAGTGTACTATTCTTCGGGGAAAAAAGGCATGACGTATAGTAAAATGTGTTACTGAATATGACCAGAGAACGTACAGTGTTGTGAGTGTGGCACACCTTAGGAGACGCCTGTATTCAGAAGTGGAACAATAAATGCTAATTTCATGATATCCATAAGGATGTGTTACAAAAATCAATTCATGGTAATGCATATGTGGTAATACATATATGTGAAAAATTAACTATACTGAATAGACCAGGAACAAAGGGCTCGATGTTGAACACTAAGCCCGTACAAAATCAATACGGAGGAATAAAATTCTGGCTCTCAATACCTAACTGGGATCTTGAAATATTCCATTTTGTATTCGCTTTGTCTCGATCTCTTGAAATGTCGGGACTGCGACGAAAATTTTCTCTTAAAATGTTATAGGGAAGTATGAGCTTTCTGCATATTTCTAATATACAAGTGCTTTAAAAATTTTCAGAAAGCTAACTAACTAGCTAACTGCGTCTGACGGCTACGTGTGAATGCTGCGTCGGTGGTCGAGTGGTTGCAAGTGCGACTGCTGATTGGGACTGTCCAGAGTTCAAATCCCGTGTTGAGTACTATTGGATTTTTCTAGTTTAGAATTTCTAGTAGTGGCCCCGAGTCTGGATCTGTGTCCGGTGTATGCTCATCTATTTCACTGGACATAAACCTAACTGGTGAAACGTGAGAGCGAACTACACTCCCTTGCCTACCTCTTCGGGGATTACAGGCGTGATGTTACGTTTTTATAATATACGACATGTAATCGTAAGCCCTATATATACCACATGTATGTTACACAAGAGATATATCGAATATACGACATATACCACATAAAAGTGATATCAAATATATGAGGTAGAAACATACCCCCTGTATATAAGACATGTATTCTGTATATACGGTACATGATAATTCTACCATATACTCACTGCGTATGACATAAAGACCGATAAGTACACCTGTGGTTTGGACGTATCATTAGGGCTAGATCGGAAGCTATAGGCCTATCTCATTTCCTGTAGCAGAGATAGGGGCCTACGGGCGTAACCTTTAAGACCGCTATCGGTGCTTAAGCAGTTACTGGAACTACTTTAACCACACTTCGCAGGGTTTTTACGCAGGTGTCCCGGGTCGTTAGGACGTGGGGATCGCAATACAGAGCGCAAGAAGAAATATCCCTTAAATCCTTCAATGACTCGTCTGATCAAATTCTCAGTAGACGGTGAGGACGTCAGGTAGGTCATGTATTAGTAACGTTGCTTTTTTTAAAAACCACGTATATAGCTAGATATCATATTCTACCGCACTTTATGTATGTGTACAGATAACTGTTTTTCTAACTGGCCTCTTAATACAGTGGTCAGTTTTCTGGACTGCTGACCTGCGGATGGTGTGTTAGGTTCACGTTCAACCAATATTTAACTCAACATTGCATAGAAAATGTCATAAGTATTCCTGGTGTTTTTAAATTAGGCTTATTTCAAGTCTGTTCATTATTTGTAAAAAAAAAAAGTAACATCACGCCTGTAATCTCCGAACAGGTGGGCAGAGAAGTGTAGTACACTCCCACGTTTTACCAGGTACGTTTACGTCCCATGGAATGGGTGGTGAATCTATCGCCATAAACCGGGCACAGATCCAGACGCCGAGTCACTACTAGAAATTGTAAATTAGAATAATCCAGTACTATTCGACCCGGAATTTGAACCCAGGACCTCCCGATAAGCAGTCCCGCCTGCAACCACTCGACCAACGATGCAGTTACTTAGTTATAATCAAATACTCAGTTTTTTGTATTCGTGTTTAGTCTTCGAATGGAAACATAACCTCTGGGTTAAAGCTTGATATTTCTAAATAAACAAATGAACAAATAAACAAAAGCATCGAATGAAATAACACTGAGAAATGGATGCTAAGAATACCTATTCATACAGTTGCCGTCAAAATTATGAATAATTCCAATCTTAAATATGTTATAAAAATAAAGACAGCGTTAGTATCCAACGTCCTGGCTAAAACATAATACATTTCACTTTGTTGTCTTTCATTTGTAAATGTCTGTTTATGACGTCATTATCACATAATTCGACAAAGGAAACTACTATTGCTCCACGTTCATACTTCCCATCTACTCCTAACTACCTTTCAGGTATACAAGCTATTTACACCTTTAAAGTTTCTGTTTAAATGAGAAACGTAATGTTGATATTGGAGTGCATGGGTTTGTCCTTTATTACTTACTCGATGGGATACTCATTCGTTTGTGTCAGTAATGATTTACTTTTGACATTGTATGAAGTGACGTGTTGAAATCCAACATGGCGTCGTACACACAGACAGTTTAATGGCGTGCACGCAATATTTATTCTTTAAAAATGATTTTTAATTTTTCCTAATTAATTTTATATTTTTCTATCGAAATTTCCCTTTCAATAGAATAAATACGTTTTGCATTTTAATAATTAGTTCTACACCATGTTGGTTATAGCAATAACTTAAAAATCGTTAGGTTTAATGATTATTTTCATATTTCGAATGTCTTCCCGATAACCCTAATTGCGAAAAAAAAAATTGCGAACGAATACCGAAGTCCTTCTGATTCCGAATTCAAATTTAACGTGAACTGAATTCGGATTGAAGACGCGGCACGTTTCTTGGGCGATTACTTTGCAATCAACTGGCAGGGCATTCTAAACTTTAAAACAAGTTAATAAAGTTCATTTTGGTACAGAGGCTGCTTCCGTGACAGACTCACCTAAGTTGCTATGCACAAGAAAGTGAATCCTATTCAAATGATTTTCAGGTTGCTTTTGGTTTAAAGGATGTTTGTCTTAGAATTTAAATTTAGTTAATGATTGGTAAGCCTCTGTCGCGGCTTAAAATGTTACCAGAGACGGTTTATGATTCGGATTAATTTGCGTTTGAAGGTAGCCTTTTTAATCAAAGATAATTTCGTTTTCATGACATTATCGTTAGATTTGCGATGTAACAAGAATATTTATTCAGATATTAACTTTGTAGTCATAATTTATCACCAGCGGGGGATCTTATTAGATAATAACTGTAATTGATTATATGCTCAAAAGGTGGTCAATTTGCGGTTGGTCAGATAAAATGTTACTCATATTCCGGGAACTGATATCTTTTCCAGTAATAATATCTAGCGACAACGCGATCGTTGAGGTACCTTCTGTGTACTGCTAAATTAATGGTTACTTGCTTTGACTACCATATCACCTAAAGCCATCTGAGAAGCTAAAGACACATCACACAGACGTACCACAGCACGCTGGTTAAAGCTGCGTCTACTTCTCTTACAAATATATATTTTATCAGATTCCTGTGTTGGCCTTAGAGTTTGCAACTTGAGTCGGACAAACGATTCCAAATTTTAAGCGTGTCCGTTTGTTTGTGTGTGTGCATGCACGGTTGTATGCGTGCGCACGTAAGCATGCTAGTCCTACCTATTCTGTTACACCTGTTTCTACTTAATAATTAATTAATAATCGACCCATTTATCATACCACTGTTGGAATATGGGTCTCCTCTCATATTGAGAGGGTCAAGGCCATAGTCTGCCACGCTGGCCAAGTGCGGGTTGGCAGACTTTGCACACCTCAGATTTATTTTTTTTATAAATTCTAAGGTGTGCAGGTTTCCTCACGATGTTTTCCTTCACCGTTAGCAAGTGATATTTAAA
>DWJK01004264.1:0-12189 GCA_018248815.1 Croniades pieria auraria
GTGGCAGTAGGCTCACCACCTAATCCATGGGAAGTGAAACTTAATTGGTGAAACGTGGGGGTGCACTACACTCCTCTGGCTACCCCTTCGGGGATTACAGGCGTGATGTTACGTTTGCCTTGGGTATGAGGAATTGACCATTAATCAATTTTGTGATGTTATTATTTAACTAAATTATAATTTTCCTTAAAGTGTAACAAAGAAGTACTGGATATAAATAGAAGTTACTTACATATGACATGTATTTAAACTTTTTATACTAGATGAATGCAAGGAAAAACGAAAACATACCTGTGACATCATAAAAGTCTGGCTTGTAGGTTTCCCCTGTAGAATCACTCTTGTCCTGCGAAAGCCAGCGGATTTTGATTTTCCGGGTGGTACGATATACATTTTGCATAGCTTGGCACACATAAAAACCCCCTTCCGCGTTACGTACAGCTAAATATTCATTCCTGTTGAACAAATAGAATATTAAAAAATGATAAAGCTTTGTCCAAATAATTATTTGCAAATTTTATTTGGAAAACACGGGACTAAATAATTTCCTTAGTATTAATATAGATTAATAATAATATAAAAAATATATGTAATCGACCCATTTGTCATTCCACTGTTGAAATATGGGTCTCCTCTCATATTGAGATGGTTAAGGCCAAGTATTAATATAGATATATCTAAATTATTATTAATATTTTAATGACCTCCATTTTGAAATAAAAGCTAACTGCTTCCCGCCATTTTGTTAATGCTACGTAAACTGTATATTAACCTTAAAATTTTTCATTCGAACACCATTAATGTGATGATATTTTAAACAATATAAAGAAGAATTAAATACTTTGTTGTAGCGTTCTCCCTGTGAATCATTGTGCCTAAATGGGCACTGAATGTAACTTACACCCTATGGACTGATATAGAAGGAAACTTACTTATAAAAAACTATTAGTTTATCATCATTTTGTTTTGTCGGGGTAGAGCGGCCAGCCGATGCGGACAGCTTTGTCGCCATCGCGATTTCTGGTGTCGGTGATTGGTACAACTGCACCTGTAATAATTATATGAAATAAACTAGTAAACTAGACTGATACATAGGCATAAGTTTTTAGTATAATTGATGAAAACAACAATGGAAAAATTAGAATGAATGAGAAGAATAGACAGTACAGAAGAATAGACAATATAATAGAAGAATAGACAAGTGCCAGAAAACTTCCAATATTAAAAACAAGTCCCAAAGCTACTACACATGTATGAAATATGACTCAAAACATTTAATGGAAGGATCATAGTCGAAATGTTATAAAGAAGATTCATGTTTCATTGTCCTGGACAAGAATTGGCTTCTTCATGAATACCTAAATCACCACCACATTAGTACCATAATTTTTTTTTTTGAATCAAAGTCCATAACATGGAAACTATTCCCGCAATATATCAGAATAATTGATTTTATTTTAAAAACCAAACCGTTGACTGTTCTGACCAAAAACATTCAAATTTAGTTTTGAAAATCAAAGTAAGACCTGTTTTATTAATACTCGATATAAAGAGATATATGGTTAAAGACAGTAAAAGATTAGAATTCTGAATTTAAAAAAATTGCAGAATACAATACAAGAGTATTTGTATTGTTATATACTCAGTATTTGTTAGGATGTAAACAAGAATTGCAACCATATGAATTGTAACTCTTAGAAAATTTCCTTACTTTATTTAGAAAGATGCTCATATTATAACTCTTATTCACAAATAAAATGTTATAAATACAAACTGTTTTTGGCATATCAATTTTTATGTCATTAGCTGATATACATGGCTTTATCTGTGTTGGTTTTGATATTAATAATTACTACATGTACCACCAAGAAATCATAAATTATACTTCACTAACATAAAAAATTGACTCACATTGTAGCTTCTCAAAACTTAAATAAAATTGCATTTAATGAAGTTACCTTAATGATAATATCTTATATAAAGATCGTGTGTCTACGAATACAACTAAAAAAATTTTAGTTTTTGTGTGATGTGCACACAACAGCCAACCTCAATAAAATTTTTTATACAGGTAACAGTAAATACATATATGGAATGGATCTGGTGTTAAGTGATCACATAAACTTATAGACCTGGAGAGTAAAATTAAGTTCATGTGTATAAGGATTCCTATGTATAACACCTCTACACCAGGACACAACAATAAGTAGTTACTTAAAACAAAGACAACATAACAGTGATTGTGCAGCCACAGTCAAACACTATTCAGATAAAATAAGTTATATATAGATTATGAAAAATTAAACATAAAACTTGCTTTTATGAGCATGGCTGAGTATTCCCTTCCTCATAGAATATCATCATAATCTTGTATGGTCATCAAGATAATGTATCTGTAAAATTTTAATTGTTATTGGCTGCAAACAATATATAAAATGCTGACCATCAGTCACTTTCAACAGCTCAGGGATATTTCTTGCAAACTCTACCTCATGAATGTACAAATATTTTCATTTCACACCAATATTACTGTTACTGAAGCATCTTAGTATGTCGAGAAAATATGGTTTCATGATAGTGACAGGTCAAGCAGTAAACACCACACTGTATATGGTGTTTACTTTATCCAACATTTAAAGCATATATAACAAGTCCAGAACAGAAACAAAACCATGACTTAACAAGCTCTCAGAGGACAGATGAATTATTCAAACTATTTTACACACATTTAAATTAAATACTTTTGACGAATTCATTAAAAAATATCCCAATTTGTGAGATCTGAAGATAAAACTATATACCAACTAAAAAGTACTTCTAAACTTCAGGATGTGATAAGCGAGCTGGAATTTTAAATGTAAAGTTACAGAAACAGAACTGAATTCTTCAAGGATATAACATGTTCACAGGTGAGGTCATAATGAAACAGAACTGTATGAAACAAATATATGACATATATATGACACTACTCTGAAAATGAAATTTAAATGTCCATTGCTATTGTATGAGTCATTTTTATTAACAATGAACTGAGATGTATACAGTGTAGAAACATTTTTATATCTACTTATTCATACAAGAACTGTTATTTTAATACAGAATTTTAAAAGTCTGTAATTCATTCTCCCAAACTTATAATCTGTCTTGTTTGTATTTCATAGAACTCATTGTGGTTTAGAACTTAAGATTAATAAATTTTGCCAATAATTAGAAATATAGCACAACAAACCTTAGTTCGGTTCCTCTTGGTCCTCGCATCAGGCGTTGAATCACCATCAGACACTTTCTTAGCTGGTGTCACTCCATCACTCTTTTCTGAAACTTGCCTTCTTTTTCTCATTGGAGGTGTTACTGTTGCCAGTTTCAATGTAGATTTGGGAGCAACTTTTATTTCTGATTTAATTGGTTTATTCTCAGATTTCTTTTCTTCGATTTTTTCTTCAGGTTTCTGTGACTTTTCCACCTCTTCCTGCTTAGGTGGTTCAATTTTATCTTCTTTGACCACTTCCTTCGTTTCTTCTACTGGTTTTTCTGGTTTTAATTCGTCTATATTTTTGTCCTCAGATTTGGCAGGTATCTCTACTTTAGCATTCTCAACTGACAAAGATGGAATTTCTTGCTTCTGTGGAGTTGTAGGTTTATCCTGACACTGACTCTCATTTGCTGACTCAGGGACTGGTTTGTTATCACTCTGTGTTGGTGCAGTGTCAGCAGTTTGGGCAGGTTTTAGTTCACTAGGCTTAGAAGGTGATTTCTCTGGTGCTTCATTAGCCATAGCTACCTTGGGTTGTACTGGACCATCAACTTGACCAACTGAATTTGTGGCTTCACTTTTTTGTGGTGTGCTTGGTGTATTACCTGATTTTTCAGGTGGTTTTGGTGTACTGGGTGATGTCTTTGCAATATCTTGCTTATCTTTATTGATTTCTGGATTTTGTGGTTTCAGTGCTGTTGGAGTATTTGTGCCTGATTTTGGGGATTCAACAGTACCATTTGCTTGAGCACTTGAGTCTGGTTCTTTTTTCTCTGGTGTTCTTGTCAAAGCCAATGGCTGTGATGCAAGAGCCTTATCCTGAACTAAACTCAGAGGAGCACTTGTACTTGGGGCTTTGCTTGGGCTTACAGCCAACAGTGGGTTTACATGTGACAAATTTCCATGGTGACTCATATTTTGCGCCATTTGTGCCATATTTGCACTCACAGGAGCCATAGAGGGAGCAGCGTGGGGGGGCAACTGTGGCGTGTTGGGTACATGGTGTACCAAATTTTGACCTACTAAGTTATTTGACGCGTGATGTAGAGAATTTTGGGCGCCCTGTGGTAAACCTACAGCGTGATTCGCGGTTGCAACGTTTGCTTTGGCGGGGCTTGCCTGTCCTCCAGGCTGCGGCACCCCCGGCTGTGTAAGCGGTTTCAAAGCGGAGTTCATATCAAGCTAGAGTCACTATCCCGCCAATGATTAACCTGAAACATAAAAGTAACGCATTTACGACGCTGTTGTTGTCAAAGGTTAACACACCGAGATGTCTTTGACCCAAAACAATCATTCATATATAATACACAATCTACCTATAGGCGTACGCGCGCAAGAACGCGGAGGTAGGTTTGCCCACTTTATGTCCTTTCTACTATTTGCGCTGTTTATAAACCGAAAACGTAACATTAAATAGTTACCACTGGATATATAGGCGTCAGGAGTTCATGAAATAGCAGTGTGTGTGTGGCGACTGCGGCGGCAATAGCCGCAAAAAATATGCGTTGCTATAGCTAAAACTTCCGCAAGATCCTGACCGCCGTCAGTTATGCTTGCGATGACACAATCGACGATTCTTGCTCTTGGCGTCACTCACAGCAAAGAAATTCCATAATTAACACATTTTACTACGAGTTAACAAACACGAAAAATACACTCCGATTAACAAAATTTTTCAACAAGTAATTATGCACAGCAGTTTAGAGATGGCGTCGGCCTAACGCGCATGCGCCACCCTCTTTCTCTCTCCTCCAATGGAATTGTAGAATGAACGAGGCCCAAACGAACAAATTTTTCTAAGAACATTCCATCTTTGTCTTTTAAAGGTGTATCACGTATATGTCTGATTCACTCTAAATTAGAATGCGTTCTATGTTGTCATAAATTTGACATAAAAGTGTATTATTTCAAAATAAATTTTATTTGAACATTCTGAAAAAAAATTATTGAATGTTCGATAATTAATCCAGGGTTAATTTAGTAACATATTTTCTTCTCACAAGCCCTTGGTACAAAGCATGAGTCATTTGTAAAAAATTCCTTTTTTTGCAATAATTGAATCTAATTTATAAACTTTTCATGTATAAAAAATTGGGAAAAATATGCAGTAAATGTACCACCTAAGGAAAAAATTAAATATATTAATATACATTACATACTGTGGCTGAACGAAATTTGTATCATTGTGTCGTCTGCATGAATAAAAAATCATTAATCAATTAATTGTGCTGTATAGCCGGAGATGTGAATTTTATTTCACTGAAATGCAATAATTAATAAAACTTAAAGCTTTAATTCTGTTATTTTAAACTCAAGAGAATTACCTATTTAGAAATACGCATAATGGTATGACTTTTAGTTGTGTGTGAATAATTGTGATATAACCATATATGTATAGTATTAACATGATATTATTTATTTTACATTGCAGGATGTCTTGATGAGACCAGCCGAAGAGTTTGGAAACGATGAAACCTTGGAGCATTTGTGGGCCGCTCGAGCTATGGAGCACAGCGATATATATTTTAATGTATGTTTAACAATTAACAATTCGAGTTTCATTTGTCATACATAAACATACACAATATGTGGTTTCAAATTTCAGGTGCTGTGTTCGGTCGATACCAGATGGCTCCGGTTAACTCCGCACGACGAATTGATATACACACACTTCAGGCAAGATTTCCCTGATTTGGACATTTCATACATTAAGGAGGACGAAATAAAAAACAATACCAACAAAGCGAAATGGCGTGTGTTTTGCGATAAATTTAAAACTATCGTCGAGGATTACAGTTTCGGAACGTTAATGAGAGCGGATACAAAAGGGGATTATTCAGAGCAAAATACAATTTTAGTGCCAAGAGTCCAGTTTTACGCCATCGAGATAGCCCGCAACCGTGAGGGTTTGAACAATGAAGTGAAGAAGAAATTCAAGTGCGCGTCAAAAGCTAACATGGAGGCTCAAAAACACAAAACTCAAGTCGCTGTATAGGATGTACCTCCTGAAGTATCTGCAGTGTATTTAAACATTCTTTATCATTTACATATGGTCTACATGTAAGACCAAGTATCTAAATATGGACCAAATGTAACCAAGAATGTAGTGTCCACATACACTTTGTTATATTAATAGATGTGTATTGTATACAGAATTTCCTTGTGATCTGTAAATGGTGTTACTTGTCCGAACATTTCTTTTATAGAATACTCCAGTGTGAATTGTTAAAACAATCAAAGCAATATAATATATTGCTGCACTTTAATATCCTATAGATTTAAACATTTATGAGCCATATAAGATAGCCATGTACCATGGACTTAAGTGGAAGTGTTTTAGCCAAAAGAAACTATCTAAATGTCAATCGAAAGGGTCTAACAAGTTAAATACTTGGATTTAAAAATTTTGGTATTAAATGTTTTGTGAGTGTTTATAAGTATGATTATGTATGTACTGGGTTAGCTGACATTTTTTAGAATGACTATAATTTGTTTCAAACCTATGGAAGGTACTTCATCAGCGAGGCTGTTTATAACAAGCTCTTTGCAATAGAAGGGAACTCATGAAAAAGCACCCTGTTTAGGTTTGAAACTAGTTGGACCATCCTGAAAACATGTGAGGTAAGTTGGTTCATAAATAATCATATAAAAAGTTTAGTTTCAAAATAAATAACTACTGGCTAAAATCAATTGTTACTTAAATTGAATACTGTAAATCTACTTTTTATTCACACAATAATAAATTTCAGTGAATGATCCATTATGAGAAGTAAAGCAATCAATTGAACACACTTGCAAGCTCACATGAATTATCAATATCTCTTGATAAATTGGACTATGCAGCTCTGGCTTTTGCATAGTCCATACCATTTCACCAATCTTCAATAAATCTTACATTGTACTTGAATTGATAGGACAAAAATATTTGCACAGGTTTCATAGCTCACATGTAATTTTTTTAATTGAACTTAGTTAACTGAAGTTTATAATACTGGTTTTAAAATATTTAGTTTTTATAAAATCAATGTATAGAAACAAACATAATACCTAAGTTTGGTTTCAAGCATGATTAGACAACTTAAAATGATGTTTGATTGCATACTTGAAATATAGTAATCTAGGGTTTGTGCTGGTGTTTACCTGCAATGTTGTCTTGTACCTAATATGGTGTTAAATCTTGCCAACTTGCTTTTTTTTCCTT
The DNA here is from genome assembly GCA_018248815.1 of Croniades pieria auraria. Lineage (NCBI taxonomy): Eukaryota > Metazoa > Arthropoda > Insecta > Lepidoptera > Hesperiidae > Croniades > Croniades pieria. Next base: position 7,455 of record DWJK01004264.1, read on the forward strand.
GATTATTAGTATGTCCAGTTAATTTTTCTTTTCAATACAGCATACTTCATGATATCATTTTATTTACAATCACCAACTTTAAAGATCAGATCTTTTAGGCTAAACTACATTTAAATCTGAGGCGACAAAGATTAAAATTCTTTTACTCAAAAGAAATAATATCAATAATTGTATAACTTAATATGGAATTTCTCATTTTTGCCATTCAAAATGGATGGTAGTTGCTTCTAAATTCGGTGTTTTAAAGTGTTAGAGTGTATGTACACATTTGTATATATAATACTATCATTACCAACTCAGATATTCCTTGAAGCATAGTGTTCAATACCTTATGTTATTCTTATTATAAATTTTATTTTAAAAAATGTACTCCATATGAATGCTCAGTTTATTGGTTCTTTGCTTAATTCTCATTCAGCTGTATGTCAAAATGATGGCATATCACTTTGAGTGTAAAATCTTTTATTTCTAAAGTAAAGAATATATTCAAATAAATGAATGCCTAAAACATAAACATCTAAGCCATAAAGAATAACATGTCACACCACAGATGGTACTCATAACTCTAAATTTTATATAAAGATATTGAAGTACTCATAAATCTGTGAAATGGTTGCTTTGTAAATAATATCAATTTAGGAAAAATAGATGTTTTTTTGATCATCAACCATAACTTGCGATTTTACTTTTGTAATTTTTATTGTGAGTATAAAGCTATCAGTTGGATAACAGTAACATGCCATGCCTTCTTAACCTTTAAGGCAATTTCAAAACCTCTTACCGTATTCAGTTTAAAAAGGTATTCTAAAGTTGTTCCAGTAACAAAGTGACACACACTAGCCTCTATGAATATATCAATTATAGTAATGGCAATTTTACCAACTTATTATCTAATTCTAATACATGGCAGTACACATTCAAAACATACCTATTTAGTTGCATGTATTGGAAAATGATTTATTGTAGGTTGCCTACCACTTATCTGCTTGGTGTTCCAATTTTAAGAGCCTCATTTGCGGTGTCTGTCTAGTGAATGCTACATATATGCATGAAATGGCTTACAAATGCCATAGATGAAACTGACAATATAAATGCAAACATATAAGTATCTATAGTCCCCACTACTAATGTATTAAGTTCTTTAATGTAATTATGTAAAACTAGACATTATACCACATATGAAGGCATTTATAATAATCAGCAGGTAGTATAAAAAACAGTCTTGATCCTATGTGTTAAAATTTAGATAAGTTCATTATGGCAGTCTAGATGTATGGATGTAATGTATGTATAGACTTAAGGGTAATGTTTTTAAAAAATGAATGAGGTGTTCGATCTGCTCATACATTTTTTGACAATAAACATTTTATACTGAGAAGTTGGTTTTTATAAGACTACAAAAATTGAAACAACAATTTTAAAGCTTAAAGTTTATTTTTATTACAAAGCCAAATCAAGTCACATATTAATAATTTTTTCTCATTTTAATCATCATCAATATTCTCTAAAGGATATTCTGTCATGATAAGGCCTCTTGCCCAAAGTGTATCAGCTATTTGCAATTTATCTGACTCATTATGGATATCCAGATCTTCTACAGAAACATAATTCGGATAAGTTTTAATTAATGTCTCTATTGCAGGTGCCATATCTTCATTAACTTCAATGAAAAGCAGTTCATTTCCATGATATTCAAGGGAATTTTCTGCATAATAGTACAATCGAACAGTGTCCTCTGATACCATCCTAAGTATATTTTTGCGCAGGAGTCTAATCTTTGTATCAAGACCAATTTCTGCTCTGTTAAGTACTTTTCCATTTTCAACCATCATGGTTGTGTTGCCATAAATAGACACTGACTTTTCTACATCAGTAAGGACTGGAGGCAGCACATCATGCTGATAATTTTTAGCCATCTGATCCACCGCAGCATCAATAGGCAAATGGTCTTTGATTTTTGAAAAAAGAGACTTGATTTTCTCCTCTATTTCAGTCTTGCGTGGGCTACTCTCATCCGAGTTGACTACACCAAATTCGTTATATATATCAAAGGGCAAACCTTTTCGAAATTCAACATTTTCACTTATAGCAATTTGCAGGGCAGCTGGAATCAGCTTTTCAAACAGGTCAGCCCATGAATGCTTCTGGTACATACTGACTGTAACATGCAGTGAATGTTCTCCATCTATTGTAATACCCTGGTGAATGTATCCTCGCGGGAAGTACAGCATATCCCCTGCTTCTAATGTTACCTCGAGTACAGGATCTCCTATTTCACTATCAGTGAAATTTTTTGAGGATTCTCTTGGCAATACTTCATTGTCTGTACGAGGCTTATAAATTCTCCAGTGCTTTTTCCCTTCAGCTTGCAATATAAATGCTTCAATATCATCATAATGGGGTGCAAAACCCTGACTGTCAGGGGGTGTTAAATAAGCATTGGCACCCACAAATGAATTGAAAAACTCCTGCAGAGTAGCATTCAAGAGATGCAATTTTGATATATATGTCTGTGGATTCAATAATCTTATACTGCAGCCATTTAAATAGAAGTCCCAGACCAAATGTGGAAAAGCTCTACCTTCAGGGTTATGTGTCTCACGTTTACCATTAATGTAAGATGTAATATCTATGTTTTTGGTAAACTGAATGTTTTCCGTGCGCAGCATACTGTCAATAACAGGTGTTGAAATAATATCTTTATAGTAGTGGAGTTTTTTCCTTGATATGTGTAGTGGCTTCTTTTCCCAAACGGCATTCAGAAATTCAGCAGGGTTGTAGGGTGCTATCATCCATTTGAAAATTTTTAGTCCCTCTTCAGTACTGTCAGTCTCTACTGGAGTGAAATCAACACTACAGCTGGTGTAAGAAGTGGCATCATCAAGATCACTGTCATCACTGTCTATTTTATTATTTACTTGGGCCAGCACTAGTTGCGGAATATCTTCAGCATCAGAAGTACATTGGGGTGCAGATGAACTTGTGTCATCTCTAACATTCAATTTCTTAATATCCTTTGTTTTCTTTTTCTTCTTATGGGCTTTCTTTTTAGTAATATTCTTGGATTCTTTTAATTTCTGCTGTTTCCGCTTAATTATTTTGGCCATGTTCCTCTCTACATTTTCTTCGAATTTCTTAGAAGCGATGGGGTTTTTCAATTTTTTCTTGCCCTTTTTCTGCTTTGATGATTTATTATTCTTATAAACAGAGAAGGCAGATACTGGTGCTTCCATTTTTACCTCAAGCCTGACAATAATGTGAAAACCATAAGAATCTAATATATAACCTTGTATAAAATATTTCACGAATTATACACAAGATAACCAATTAGTAATGTTAAACTACTTTTCACATGTGAAACTACATTTACTGTATAAGAGAATTTAGTATTTTAATTATATAATACACAAAAACAGATATATTCACGCACGCCGCTCTTTCTGTCAAAGCAAAAGTATAAAATCAATTATTTGACAAAGGACATTATGAAATCCACAGGCGTTCCGATACTCTGTATTGTATCCCCACTATAATCTGTCATAATAATAAATACAAGACTATAGTACGAATTAGTATTTCACTATAATAACAGCAGCTTGAATAAATATCTTTGCACTATCATATAATAGTTTAATGAAAACCGTAGCGATATCCGGTATCTATCGATATTTTAATGCATTGATGAAACAACACACATTTTACATTGAAACCCGTCGCCTCATGATATCAAATGATTTAAAAGTAACGATTGAAAGAATGCTTCTAGTTTTAATAGACAGATAAGGAGAGCACTTTCAAGAATCGAAATGGTTATAAGAAAACTTTAACTACGGTTCAATATATTATTATCAACGTTATTTGTATAGTGCCGCTTATAATAATATTGAGCGCTTTGTGAAATGATATACTATTAGATTGTTAAAAGTTTGCCGCCGTTACTTCGGCTTAAATATTAGTAAAATATTTTTTTTTGTGAAATTGGTGTATCGTGTTTTTTTAATAACAGTAATTACGGCTTTATAATGTTCTCTAAGGCGTGTGAAGTCTATACACGCACACTTGACAAGCATGGCACATTGTACCCTTAAGGGACGTCACCCACTGCGATCCACTTACGATAAAAGTAGTGCTGCAGTTGCGCGTTAACGAAACGCGCTATATAATTGCTGCAGACACCGTGAGCGACCTTCTTAACTATTTTTATGCTGAGAAGAAATCCATGGCCTTTGGAACGATAAAAGGATTGATAATATTGAGGATGACTATGAGTTGAAATAAGAAGACAACAAATATTCATGTTATTTATTTCAGAATTACTTCAGATACAAGATACAGACTAGTATGCGCTTCACCGAAGGCGATTTGTGTTTAAACATGTCTATTCTTCCTACATTCTATTTATTACGTAGTACAATATATCCACCAATTGAATAGTGTTAATAATAAACATAGCTACATTAGTGATAATATTATAGACAATAATACATCAATATAAGCTTCATATATTTTTTGCAATTTCCTACGGACCATCTTTTATTTAATCTATCCACGTGAAACATAGCAATTTCTCGCAAAATGTATTAAGACTGCGTTTCCAAGAAATACTCCCTGTGAGTTATTGGCTAAGTAGGTTCTCTCAGTAATATGATGTTATTGTTAACATTATGAAATGCGTAAGAAGAAATATTCCACAAATACACTTTCTACAGTAGGGTATAACATCGCACACTTCAAG
>DWJK01004265.1:0-12189 GCA_018248815.1 Croniades pieria auraria
GTATTTCTAGTAGTGACTCGGAATCTGGATCTGTGCCCGGTGTATGGCAATAGGCTCCCCACCTATTCCAAGGAACGTAAACGTAACTGGTGAAACGTGGGAGTGTACTACACGCCTCTACCTACCTCTTCGGGGATTACAGGCGTGACTTTACGTTTTCGTTGAAATATACATGTGTGTGTGTGTACTTACAAATAAACATAAATAAGCAATTTTCAGTGAATTATCTGAAAAATAAATGCAAAAGAATAAAATACGCATTTATGGCACATTTTAATTATCAGTCAGTTTTATCATTATTGTAACGTGCGCCGAGTGTCTCCAAAAAGCATATGGAGTTAGACAGAGAAGAATAACGTAACGAAACCGAATAACTAAATATTATCGCAAGTCTCAATGTCTATATTATTAATGTAAGTTTCACAGTGTGCGAAAATATGCACCGTTTATCAGTGTGCGGGTGGCCGCATGCACAGAAGTTAGTCACAGGCCGAGCAAGACGCGGAGACGTCGTCCTTCGTCGAACAATAATCAACGTCACTAATACACGGACTGACAGTGTGTGTGATGTGGTCGCAAAGGGAAGGCGACGGTCACGAGGACGAGGACCGTCCTCCTCGGGTCAGCAACAACTCGGAGATTGTGATGATGGACGAGCGCCCGGTGGCCTCGATCTCTGAATCGGTGCTGCCCTCCGGATCGAACCTGAACGTGACCAAGTCGAAGAAAGTACACATCGGCCCCAAGTTCGTGTCCGTCACGCAGAACGTTCAGAACAAAGAAGTCGTCTTAGGTAACATTGTTTACTCCGCCACATTTTCCCTGTGGTTATTTTTCCTTGTTCACAAGACGATATGTTTAATTAACACTGTATTTATTGCTGATAGAAATACAGAGTGCGTTGTTGCTGGCGAACTATTTATAATTTGATTTTCCAACATAATAAAATGTGTAGTCTTTGTGTTGTTTATCAAACGCTTAACCAGTAAACAGGCTTGTTTATTTATTGAATTCAGCGTTTAAAATGCGCAAAAAAAAATATCAGCCATTCCTTATAGGTATATCTTGTGGTGTCATACTTACATGTTATATTCCATACAATTGAATGGTGTATGAAAAAACGATTAGCACATAGGGCATAAATACATGTTTCTGTAAGTATCGCCGGATTATTAGATATACCGTGGAAAGGAATTTCAAAGATCAATAGCTGCAGAGAAACTAGTTCTTTAATAGCTCCATAATATAAAAACGAAAGAAGAAAAGAATTAGGCAAATTGATACCTAATTTACTTAAGGCAATCTAAATTGCAACGAAGGATATTAAAACGCAAAAAACGTCGCGAAAAAACTCCAATGGGTTCTTTTAAACTTCATGTACACGAATATTGGTGTATACATATACAATCACTCATCGTGGTATACAATGTACAATATAATAAATTAGTTATGGAGCTGGCCGCTTGGAAATATAAGATAAAAAAAATAATCAAACTGTATCATCGGACGTTAATCCCGATTATTAATACATTATTTTGTACGCGATAAAATACTGCGAATGCTTTCTTGGCCATTGCTTTGTTCTTTAGTTGTTATCTATAAAACGTTTTTGTTTTTAAAAAAAATTCTAGTGGTCATTCGTTTAAAGTCAAAGAGGTTGTCTGCGCAGTGTACATGTGCTTGGAAAGCATTAAGATGTAAAAGATTTCTTTTATTGTTCTTCATCATCATCATCAGCCTACTCCCGTCCACTGCTGGACATAAGTATCTCCAATAGCACGCCACTGAGCTTGATATTCAGCTCTTCGCATCCAACCACAGCCAGCCACTTTGCGTATATCGCATCCCACCTAGCTGCTGGGTGTCCATTTCTTATTGTCATTCAGTGTTTCTATGTTGAACTAAAAAGTTTACTGTTATGAATAATAGTTATATAATTGGGGCCCAATGATTATATTATTATGATGGTGGAGTGACGAAATACGCAAAGTGGCTGGCAGTAGGTGGATGCGAAGAGCTGAAGATCGAGCTCAGTGGCGTGCCATTGGAGAGACATATGTCAACCAGTGGACGGGAGTAGGCTGATGATGATTATTATTATAAAATAAAGTAATTAAATACACTTAGCATAATCTGCCAGCGACAAAAAGCGACTGTTTTTATTTATTTGGATACTACATTCTGACAAATTTGTATAAAAACCTGTAGACTAAATATCAGTGAAAGTTTCGAAGCCAATATCAAACTGCAGTTATCCGAAAACTTCGTATAAATTATATTACGGCTTATACATAGATTTTTCAAGATCTTGCTAAGCATTCTCAACATAATTGATGTATAGGATATACTAAACTAAATAAAACCCTACTTGTGCAGAAAACTCGTGGCTCTGTAGTGGACTTAAATGATACCTAAACGCGTTACGTTAGATGTCATAGTTAGACGTGTGTGGGTAATGACACATTTGTTATCAGAAATTTATGTCGCGTTGGACTCAGTGTTGTGCCTACAAAGCTACATATCACTGTAATTAAATACTTTTATTATCTTATCCTTCATTTTTCCGAACACCATAGTAAAAGTTGTCTATGCGCATGATCGGGAACTCTTAAAAATATACAGGTTAAAAACAAAACATGAAGCTAAAAATTTAAAATTAAAAAAAATGTGTATAAAAATTGAAAGGAATATGGCGATATTTTTAGACTTATTTGTGATACTCAATTTTCTGTTCATATTCTATCTATGCTGCTGGCTGGTAACGATATTTTTAAAAAGGAGACGTTAATAAACACAACAATCAAAAACATTTCCCGCTATTTTTTCAGCCTAATAAAATAAATGAACCTAGTGAAGGAAGAAATTCATTACAAAATTGTAATTATTGCAAAAAAGCGCTTTTAATCTTGAAATTTTTCGTCAAAGATGCAATTTATTTTGATCTCCCTATTACAAGCACAAATAAAAGCAAAACATTGTTATCTACGACATTGCTTAAAAATTTAGTCGTGGCCAAACAATTATTTTTACGTATTTTAATGGTCTGGACATACAAACAATCTCTTCATTTGGGTGTGAAACAAACTCGTAGAGAAAAAGTCATAAGCAATGTTGTTAATTTCGAATCGAACTGTTTTTGAGAATATATACCTACCATAGATGATGGAAAGTGAATAACTAATGACATATCGGATGGATTAGATAGGAATCATAGTAACAACGAGCTCAATAAACTGTGATGAAACCTATTTTAATCTGTGATAAGAATGTGTACAGAGTAAAGAATGTACTGTGCGTAATGGAATTGGCAATGCGTCAAGTATTATGATCCTTCGCTGAACAAAACCAGCCACTTCGGACTTTACTGCCAACGACCGAAGTGCGAAAAATACGCATCGAAGTTGATAACAAAAAGGCTGATACATACATACATACATAATATCGCTAACGAATACGGCATAAGCGTATTGCCATATATCGGGCACAAATCCGGACTCAGAGCCATTACTAAGACTTTCGATTTAGAGAAACCCAACAAACAGTCCCCGACCTGGGGATGTTTGTTGGGTTGTTGAAACCAGGATCTCTCCGATCTTTACTCAAACTTGCAACCACTTGACTAACGAGGCTGTCAAAATTAGGCAAGACAAAACCTTCATCTGTTCTATACCAAGTTCTTCTATATTCTATTCACCAAGCCAAAAAATACCTAACTAAGATAGGGAATGATTGGTTGAAGAGTGTTATTACATCTGCCACGCGGCCTTGACCTTGCAACTTCAGGCTCATATTTGTTGTGGTCTCGTTCACAACTGGAAGTCGTGTAATGTGTCATGTAACGTCAAGAGGAAACTGTTAACACTAATTATGGCGATTTTTGTATAAAAATGTGCCAAAATTTCTACGAAATCACGTCAGTATATAAAATTGTCAACAATTTATATGTAGAATAAAACGGCACATGTATAATATACATATGTCAACTTTAAAGATTGCTTCAATAAATGAAATAGGTGCAATAACTTTTCCGCAAAATTGTATTAAAATATCCTGATATTAGTAAACGTAAAACCCCTAATTGTAAGATCAGTACATTCATACATAGTATATTTCATTGTCAAGTCTATCGTTAGATGCGCCCTAACAACAAAACAAGAACAATACTGGTGGGTCGAAGAATAACACGTTGGTTAAGAATAACACAATAAAATATTACAATAACATGGGTTAACATTTTAATAAATACCTTAATCGAATAATTAGCGTTACATTTACTTCGTTGTGTAGGTGTTCATAAATCGAAGAAATTATTTATTGAAACATGTGAAAGTGAACAAAGCAATTAAATAATTCAAGTTAAATTTGCCTCTCCTACTTTTGCTTTTTAATTCATGTAATAAGTAGTGAAGTATGTATTTTCAATTAATTTTTTTTGTTATGTGATAGGCTAGCGTTTGGCCGCGGTCATGTCTTACGGAATGCACAATTGCGTCCACAGAGGGAGCACCATGCCTATATATCCTTTTTTGAACAGTCCTTGCCTGTCTGAATGGGATATGTGGACCCAAACCCTTTCGTTCTGACAATCGGGATATCATATATAATTATTACATTATCATTTATTTGCTAAAACCCTAATATGAAATGATCAATCAAATAATTTACATTAAATGTTCCTTTGATTTTATTTGCTTTCATTTCATTTAATGTTAAAACAACTTTGTGTTTTTAAGGAAGGAAATTTATGAATTAAAACAACGGACAACGTATCGACACACATTGTATTGCTGCGCTCATCAGCCAAAGCCAATAATACTAACACATTGCGATCCAGTTAATGACAACATCTGAGTGTATTTTTTTAAAAACCTTGCCCCCTTCGTTTATTCAATTTCGAGTCACTTTAGTGGTAATAATGACACCTGTAGCAATAGAAAAACAATAACGTCCCCGTTGTAAAACAATATCTTTAACTGTAAACATACATTTACAACGGCAAGTTGACAATACCAAAGATGTATTAAAAGAACCGGAACTTACTCCGAAAAATCTCTTACCTGCAAGTCCTCAGAGCGGGATTTTATCTCACTAAGCGATAATATATTAGTGAAACATGAAGTATAGGTTACATATACCTAGATATAACTACTGCCTAGTATGTCTGCATGCTTAATGAAAGATGGATAAGCAACGTCTAAAGGTCAAACTGTTATCTGTAACATTCTGTCAATACTGCGAAAATACACATCTACATAACCGTTCATGTTGACATAGTTTGTCTCCGAAACGAGAGTCGGAATCTCCTATACTTGATCTGTATAATAATTTAGGAAATCTACAAGTTTAACTGAAGGCTCGGATTTTTATTTAATATACTCGTAAAACAAATCTAAGCGCGTGCTGATGCTGTTGTTCTCAACTAACTAAATAGAAGATTTTCATACTGTTCTATATCAATTAGTAAAGTTATTGACGAATTTATAAAAATGAGATAATGCGAATGAAATACGTGATTCCCCAGTAATCTGGGAATTTTCAGCACTATGCGCTGCTCATAGAGTTAGCAATAAATAAAAACCATGGATTATTCTTATATTTCTCAAGGTCAATTTCTCAAGGCCTCGTTGGTCGAGTGGTGGCAGGCGCTACTGCTGATCGAGAGGTCCTGAATCCGTTTCCTAGATACTATTAGGTTTTTCTAACTAAAGATTCCTAGTAGTGGCCCGGGTCTTTGTTTCTGCTCAGTATAAACCAATAGGCTTACTCCGTATTCCATAGTGGAAAGTAAATAGTGAACAGTGGAAGTGTACTACAGAGATTCCTCTGCCCACCTCTTCGAGGATTACAACCATGATTTTGTTTTTTATATCTCAAAAAATTCAGGACAGTCTGCGAACGTGTTATTTAAATTAATCTATAATTTATACTAAATTTTGTTTACACCTTACAAAAGGGTTGTATTGTAATTTTTTGACTGAATTCAGAGTTATATTTAAAATATTGACATAATTGTGCATACACATTGTCACGCTTATTTCCCATAGGGGTAGGCGAGGATTTAACATTTCGACCAGTTACGGTTGTGACAGGGTTTTTTCGCGTCCTTTACATTTATTAATATTAACATGCACACTCGTCTGTAGAAAAAATCTTCAGACTCGGACTTCTTTTAGGATATCTCCGTTTTGATCCAAGTATTTACGTCCAGTTTTCCCTCTTCCAACTCTACCATTTTCACTCACCTTATAAATATGTATTGTAAATTTTCTGTCATTTATTCTTTCTACACTACCTAGGCTTGATGACCTTGATTTCTTACCCGTTTGATCGCAGTATTCAACTATACAAAATGTAAATCATAATAATAAAAATAGGGGTTTCAAAATATATATATTCAAAATATTTCATAAATTATTAATATATAACATCAAATGTTAATTACTTCTTATACGAAACGTTTCGATATAGAATAACAGAGACCACGACCTCTTTTCGCCGACTGGATCATGCTGAAAACGTTATGATTTTTCTGATAATCTTCTTTTAAATAAAAATAGCAAAAAGTATGACAAATCTGGATACAACTAAATTAGCGTATAGTAAGCTATGTATGTACAGTAATATATATGCAATATATATGTTATATATATGTTATATATATGTAATATATATGTAATATATATGTAATACATATGTAATGTATATGTAATGTATATGTAATGTATATGTAATGTATATGAAATGTATATGTAATGTATATGTAATGTATATGTAATGTATATGTAATGTATATGTAATGTATATGTAATGTATATGTAATGTATATATGTAATATACGCCTCGAATTACATTTCTATACAAATAGATATTTGGAATAGAGAACTCATGATATCTAAATGACCCAATATGAATACATTCCGGGACTCAGTTCATTGCACGCACTAGGTACCTATAATATTAAATATGACAATTTCGTTGTCAATTATTGTGACAAAAACTTGATAACAGAGTCGAAAAAACATATTCGTAGTGCTAGTGTCGAAATACTTCTACGCCGATTAAAACTGATAACGAACCAATCAATTAACATACATACAAAGGTACTTGTCCTTATAAACCACCACACCTACGTATTGATACCGTCTCTTATCTCTGTAACGAATTATTATATCGTAACATTATTCTCTGTAAGTACCATTGAGAAGACACAAATTAAACAAGCTCGTAAACATCACTGACATAGTACTCAATATTTACATTAGTTTTAATAGAAAAAATATTAGTGGTAATGTTATTAAAAAATATAATAACGATAATATTTAATAACGAAAGGTATACCTACACATTTGGTACCATGTCGGTTACCGTTTATTTACTACACGTTCCGAGACAAAAATTACGTTATTTATTCATGACCCAAAGTAATTGTTGCAATAAAAGCGATAATCATGTTTATGGTAGAGGGAAGTAGCGGTGCAGTGTTCAATTTTCCCCTTCGCAAAGAACCGAATTTGACTTCATGTGTAAAACACTCCAATTTGTTCATTTTCAGGCCGCATATTGGGCCTTGAACTCGAGTCGTCAAAGCGCGCACGCAGAATACGCTGCAGCGTCGCGGTGTTCGTGTGTTGGGCAATTCTAGTTGCGACTGGTCTCGCTGTCTACCTCATCTACGTCGCTATACCCGGTCACAGCACTCGTCTTGATATAGGTAATAAAACCAAACAATAATTTCACATGTAACAAGGCTTAAATCCAACCACATTGCTATTGAACTTCATTTACGTTGACAGTCAACGTTTCTTCCTAAATAATAATAAATAATTTATCTTTCACTTGCCTACCATAATATCGAACACTTCACCTCTATCTTAAGTGCTCGTTATAATATAATTGTCTTGTTTTATATTAGGTCTGCATGAGGTGTGGTACCTGCGGCGAGATGACTGGCAGGCGATGCCGGCTTACGGCATAGAATTTCTCAATTTACCTTTAGAATACGTTATCATTGGACACTCCGCTGCTAACTTTTGTGATCAAAGATATCGATGTATAGAACAGATGCTTATAGTGCAACAAGATCATTTGAGACGAGGGCTATATGATATCGGACCTAACTTTCTCGTAGGCGGTACCGGATTTGTTTTTGAAGGACGAGGCGCAAACGTATTCCCAGCAATGGTGACTTTGTGGAATGTAAAAAGTATGACGATCATGTTTTTAGGCAACTACGAAACAGACATGCCCAATCAAGCGCAGTTCGATCACATCAACGTGCTACTAGACGTATTGGTCAGGGAGCGCGTATTAGTTCCAGATTACACATTATTCGGCCACTGTCAAATCGCTCCCCTGACTGTCAGTCCGGGGAGACACATATTGAACCAACTGCACAATTTCGCCCAGTGGAATTCCGCTAACGTTAGTTCGTGCGTAAGAAATACATGAGAAATTAGTGTGCGACAATCCGTCCCTTGAATTTTACAGCTAAATAATATGGTATCGTCAAATTTTTCAATTCAATTTTATTTAACCCAAAATTCTAGGTTCATTTACTGTAATAAAACGGCCAGACACATGTACAATGTACATGCATGTTAAAGATGCGCCTACATTAGAGGTTAGGTCGTGATTCCGATCCCTCGGTTTATATTTGTATGCCTTAAGCTTTAAACTTATTACGTAGGTCAGTACGTACGTAACTTATATTATAGCCTTATAAGTAGTTTTAGGTGTTTTTCGTTAGAAAACATGACTTATTGTAAAGTATGAATTCACTTTTGTTTTGTTATGACGGTTGTTAGCTACGTAAAGTGTTACCTATAACCATTTAGGCGCGAATTCTGTAAATACCTTGCTTAAATAAACCTATTTACGTTTAAGACATCATAATTTATGCTATCTTAAACGTAAATAGGTTTTATATTAATTTTACTTTAGTTAGTAAAGATATTAATTTTAGTTGTGTAATGTAAAATAGGGCCTTACTTTGGAGCACCGGGTGAGGGTGGATAACTGTGAATATTTTGAGAGAATGTAAAATGAGTGCGAGCAATTTTTATATCTATCTTATGTTGGTAATACTGTGCCTATCTAATTAAAATGTAAAGCTGTTTTAGAAAATGTTTATTTGAATGCTTATTTAAATATTTTATAAGCAGCATTTATAACTCAGTATAGGTTAAGTTTATATTATTATGTGATAACTATTTCAGATGGTAGTTAATATTTATATTTCAAAATGTACCGCCATTGTAAACACGAAAATTTGTTTTGTGAAATAAAAAAAAATATATCAAAATGTGAAATGTGTCGACAAGAAAAAATTGTCCAATGCGTGCAGTACAGCGTGATTTTCAAATGAATAAGTTAAGATATTTTTAAATTTTAAATAAACAGAATATCTTTCTTGATACCAATAGTTATCTATTACACAGTGGGCTATAACATTCTGATGTGATAATTGTTATGAGTAAAAACTTTTACGTATCAGTTTTTACAGGACATACATGTGGTCCACGTGTTATAAAGTGTTCAGGGATCTCACATTCTCTCTCTCATTCACGGTGTGTTCCAGAAACATCCAAAAATTAATTAATATTTATAAGAATCCGTCATTTCCTTGAACATCTGTGCATAAGGTATTATATTAAGTACTCTAATAGTTTTTTTTATGCCGAAGCATCGCAAGAAGCTCTGATTAAATAACAACTATATTGTGATACAGTAACAAAATTTCAAATAAAATTAAATAATATTCACAACATAATACTATTATTGATTATTAATTAACTGTATTTTATACATTATGTTTAAATAATATTACGTTTAATGACAATATTAAGCATCATTTCTTGCAATGGATATTGAAATGACATTACATGGAATAGTACAAAGTATATAAAGTTCTAGGTGCCTTTTAATTGTTGTGAATGCCGACGAAAACTTATTAAATATGAATAAGCGTCACATTTAATCAACGGCAAAAACCCATGAGTCAGTGCGCCGCTGTCAAAGGACGGATGTCGAAGTAAATATGTACCTAAGTACTGATCAGTTTCTACCGAAATTGGTACTTATATCAGGTTTATAATACTTTATGGTTATTTTTTGTACAGATTATTGAAATGATGCATTAGATAAGTAAAATTGTTCGTGGAATAAAAATAATGACAAAAAATAGCTACACATCATTTTGTTGCGAGTAATATGTATGGTATCTGTATTGTTGTATCCATTCATTCATTCATTCATTGATCGATGCATTTTACGTATTAATAGGTACCTACTAATTTCATCGATGGACTTTTAAGTACCTATTATGTAAGTTCGTTTGTGTGCTCTAGATAGTTAATCGGTTTCTATGGATATGTAGGTAATTTAAGATATGGCAAAGTGAATGGTATTAATGAAGTGAATGTGAATGTGAATGAAGAAAATGTTAATT
Source organism: Croniades pieria auraria (assembly GCA_018248815.1). Classification (NCBI taxonomy): domain Eukaryota; kingdom Metazoa; phylum Arthropoda; class Insecta; order Lepidoptera; family Hesperiidae; genus Croniades; species Croniades pieria. The sequence continues at coordinate 10,448 of DWJK01004265.1, forward strand.
TAATTTTACTAAGTTTTTTTAATTATTAGGTATGTTTAATTTGTGAAGTAAAATGTATTTTCAAGTATATGCGATAGTTTTAATATGCAAATTCTTAGAAGATTATTTCTAAGAATTACTATATTTATTCCTACCGCAATTATGCCGCAACAAATAATTCCCAGTACTATACTTAGAACTAGCTATTTAAGAGACATATAGAAAACCATTTTACATAGCAACCATTCGTTTCTAAAGAAATTTTATATCATTATTAAGCATGTGGATATTTTCTAGTAAAGCAATCGTAACGAAAGTTTATTCAAGATTTTCTTCAAAAAGAATAAAATCGAAAAAATTCCGTATTTTAAACTGAAGGCGCTGCTAATATTAATGATGAAACGTAAAACATTTTCTAAATTTTGTTGATCTTTCAAACGCTTCCTTCTTCCATAAATATGTCATTATAAATATTAGATAGGAGTTTGTAATGTTTCTCCGTCGATATGAAAATTTTTCCATAGCTAGACTAAGTGTTTATCAAGTGGCTCTTATTTTCACAAATTAACTTTCGATGAACCGAGTTATCGGAATATGTTCTACAATTATGTCCCCACACGTGTGAGGTAAGCATTTGCCCATTATCAAGACGCAACGTATTTGTGTAAGAAAGCTGCATTTCTGCCTTGATTACTAGAAGGTTTGAATAATTCACAATGACGAATGTTTGTAATAACAATATTATGTATATTATGTTAATATATTAACAAATTAAATAAGTTTTTTTTTTTTAATTTATTGCACATTTCGGTTTCGAGTTATAGGTTATGGTACGGTCTCCTTATGATGGATCCTTAACCTATAAACAATTCATCGTCATCATCAGCCTTTAGACGTCCACTGCTGGACATAGGCCTCCCCTAAATAAGTACTTGCTATATAGGAATATACATTGCTTGCTATGCATATAATAGGCGGATTATGTCAGACTGATAGTCTCGAGATACTCCAAAGAATGCAATTGAAGTTCTTTTGGATTTAATTATATTGTTTAAATTTGCGATGCAGCAATATGAAAATCTGTATGCATCAACAAAAGTTATGACAAAGCAATATTTTTCAGATTTACCTCTACCGAAGTACATTTGGGAAATAGTGAAAAACAGTTCGAGAACAGAAAGATTAGCGTGTGCGGTTGCCCTCATCATCTTAATTGTCTGCATATCACTCATTGTGTATTTTACTATCCAAGCGGCTCAGGCGACGGAGATCATCGATAGAGGTAAGAACATACTTAGTCAATAAAAAATACTATTTTCTTCACAATAATAGATAATTTATATTTGTGAACATTTATAATTATTATATGTATCATTAAGATCAATACGAAGAGATGGTACGCCTTAGGTAAAAGAATTTAGATTATATAATATAGAACTGTTGTTCTATTTATTTATTTTATTCTATGGTAAAGTAACTGGTGAAACGTAGAAGTGTACTTCGTCTCTCTGCCTACTTCTTCGCGGAAATACAGACGTGATGTTACGTTACGTTTTGTTCCACGTCAGCTCAATGGTATATAAAAACGTTAATAATAAATTAATTGCTGCACTTAATATTTTATTTTTAAAACCTTGTTGAACAACATTTGGTTTCATATCTACGTCCCACGCGTTTGTGCTCATGGGTACTTCAACAATAATAGGTATATACGAGCACTAGCGGATTCTGAACACCACAGCAAGATATAATTAGGTATATAA
>DWJK01004266.1:0-12188 GCA_018248815.1 Croniades pieria auraria
AGATCGAGCTCAGTGGCGTGCCATTGGAGAGGCCTATGTCCAGCAGTGGACGGGAGCAGGCTGATGATGATGATGAAATTAATACACTTATAGATTAAAATTAATTTTTTTTCACTGTCTCGTTGATGGAGTGGTTGCAAGCGCGACTGGCGATCGGGTGGTCCTGGGTTCAAATCCCGAGTCGGGTATTATTGGATTTTTAAAGTTTAGGATTTCTAGTAGTGACTCGGAGTCTGGATCTGTGCCCGGTGTATGGAACTAGACTCGCCACCTATTCCATGGGGTGTAAACGTAATTGGTGAATCGTGAGAGTGTACTACACTCCTCTGCCTACCCCCTCGGGGATAATAGGCGCAATGTTACGTAAATTTTTTTTCAACAGTAAAACTTCTTATATTTTGACTAACTCTTTCAGTGGTCTCTCTCAAAAGTGCGGGAGGTGTGGAGCTAAGCTCAGGGATACGTGCTATTGTAATATCTTTCTATAGAACGTTTGTATATCTTCAAAAGTTTAAACATCATGTAACATCACGCCTGTAATCCCCAAAGGGGTAGGCAGAGGAGTGTAGTACACTCCCACGTTTCGCCAATCACGTTTTAAGTCACATGGAAGTTTAAACATCAATTGAATTAAATATATATTTAGAAGCTAACGCTACCCGCGCTTAACTCGCATTTAACATTATGACCAAAATGAAGTTTAGGTCATCGTAAAAATATCTAACTTTATTTTATTTTTACAATCTCACTTCAAAACAAACGCTAGATTATATTTGTGTGGCAAACGATCATCTAAAAGTTATTCCTTTAACACGCTGGATGAATTCGAGCCGGCGCCGACTGGTAAAAACATAAAAACTTCATTTTCATAATGCGAGGAGCGGAAGTCATAAAGCGAAATTATTCCTCACTTCTCGCCGCTTTTTGGGGACGTTTTTTAATTTTGTGGCCAGCTGCAAAACCAGTTAAGGCTGCGATAACAAATATTTGTTTTATAAAAATAGTTTTAAATGTAGCCTTCGAAAGGCTGGCGAGGTGTAATTGTAATGGAATATTCGAACGTCGATTAATGTGGGAATAATTTAATATGTTTGAAAATATCCGTAAATTGCATTTATTCGATTTTTGAATTAAGAAAATGGAATTTAAATAAATGAACCGTGGGAATGCACTACACTTCCGTGCATATCTCTTCGGGGATCATAGGTTTGATGTTAGATTTTTAATTTAAATAACGTAACATCACGCCTATTATCCAAGAAGGGGTAGACAGAGGAGTGTAGTACACTCCCACGGTTCACCAGTTACCTTTACGTCCCGTGGAATAGGTGGTGGGCCTATTGCCATATACCGGGTACAGATCCAGACTCCAAGTCATTACTAGACATTTTAAATTTTAAAAGTACAATAGTAACCTAACCGAACCGTACCCAGGTCCCCCCGATCGGTAGTCGCGCTTGCAACCACTCGACCAACGGGGCAGTTGTTGGTCGGGTGGTTGCAATTTAAATAGTATCGAATTAAAGTTATACTCTTTGTCTGTTAAGACACAAAACTTTCCTGTTGTGATCATTAAATCCCGAGCCGATGTAAGCGCTGTTTATTGCGACCCGGGCTGTAATGATTTCCTCTAAATATTAATTTTCTTAAGTATTTCTAAGAAATGCTGTATTGTTAAATCTATAATTTTTATGCGAGTTTCACTTCCACAAGGAACATAACAATTTAGGAGAATGTTTTATATAATATTGTTAAAATCATTGTGATCAGCATACATTTTATATATTTATGCTTTTGCTTACGGGTTTTTTTAACGAGACAATGTATATAATTACAATGTACATAGTGTAAATAGCTAAGTGTGGGTTGGCAGAATTGACATATAGATAACATTACGCAAAGATCTAAGGTGTATAAATTTTAATAAGCATCATTGTTGACATACACGTGATGTTAATCAATTGTTCATGGTGCTAAATCAAAATATGTGTTCAAGTGCCTGCTGAATGCCTGCTCAGTAGAACTCCCTGCCAGCGCATATATTCCCCGAATTATGCTACTGCAAATTATCCAAGATTAAAGTGAACTGTCTTTCCATCTTCTTGCCAAGATAGATTGTATTCAAAGAAAGCCTATGATAAAACAAGCCTAATGGCGGTTACCACAGATTATTAAGAAAATTGTGCAGTAATCGAAATCTCCATTGGAAGAAAATTAACAATACCTTAATAATATCCACTTTAATCGACACCAGGTCAGATGATAATTTAGGAGTTCTGTATAAATAGCAAATTAAGAAATATATGGCGTCGGGTTCAGAGAGGCGGGCAATAATTCCTGGCCCATTTAATTCCGGTGTTCGCGACCGCCCACCTGGCAACCGCTGAGATGACCAAGTGTTTCATTATTTTCTGGACATTATTCTGTTTATACCAAAATTATGTAGACACACTATTTTACAAAATTGGTAAAAGACTTAATAGGGGAGTAGAAATCGTAAGTGTGTACCTTCCACGAGCATCAGTGTAGCCGGTTTCATATCCCACACTTCCCCGCTGCAATATAGAGGTTGCGAGGCGGTAAACTTTTCCTGTTGTGGGTATACGCGTAAGTTGACAATCTATATTTTAAAAGTCATATGATAGATAGAGAATATGTATACTGTTCGCTTGTTAGCAGTATCACTGCTACATTTGCTGAAACGATGAAATGTTCGTTATTAAAGTTTTGTGTCGGTCTGACAGTAGTAGTTGTTTTCGCCACTGTCCTAGAGGTAATCACTTTAGTGTTCGGAGTTCCGGTCGATAGACAATTTCTTATAACCCTGAGACTGATGATTAATGTTCTTACATTTATTATTATTTAAATTAGTAAGAAATAATCGTTTTATTAACAACAAATACTAATTAAACTGTTATAAATAAATCTATGCTTTTACTCAGGTTTGAGGTTGGTTTCAAAGGTCCAAGGCATCAGCGCCCCCTTGTGACTGTAGTCTGTTTGTTTCTGAACGTTGATTGCTTAATATTTTTACAAAAATTCTAACGTATTCTCCGAAACACAAAACTTGGAAACTTGACAATTGTTGTCAGTCTTTCAAGATGTGACCACACTATAAATTGCTTGATTATATATTGCTTGGTTATTTATGAGGCGCTACGAGTATATATTAATCATTAAAATATTAACAATCATATATCACCAATATATTACAACTCTTAAGCATGGTGTATGCTACTAACGACGCAGTTAAGCCACCGTATCAAAGCGATCTCCCTATTCATAACATTTAAGAGGTTTTTCATCGGTATACCTCATAAATTGTGTCCGGTGTTTTCGTCCCTATTAAATGGTCCTATTAATCTCCGCTGTAATATTAAGAAAATAAATCATTCCATAGTTACGCAGGTCATTGAAAAAATCGTGATATATTTCTGAAGTTCACAATTTTCCAGGTGATTTCAGGGGTTGATTATATTGAGTATTATATATATATGTCTGTGACTACTCGCCCTTTGAACTTTCCTCACTTATTATTAACTTGCTAAAATTCGTCATGAAGCAGTTTAGAGGGCACCGAATAACTCTCATAATTGGCAGGACGAAGTTTGAAGGGGCTGACCACATCGTCGAAGAACAATTAGTTCGTCTATGATCTAAATGTCAGGAGTAATTTACACTGAAACATTAGATTTAAGATACATAAGAAATTATTTGTCGTAACCTTAACTAACGGACTTTTTTATCAAGAACTCTGTTCGTGTTTATATATTTTTAACTTAAATCCGATTACTTAATTGTCACGTATTGGAAAAAAGATGATAATACAGTAATTAAACGTAAACATTATTGATCAAAGAATCCGCGATAGCCTAGTGATTAATAATTCAGCATCTCGCTCCGAGGGTGCTGGGTTCAAATCCATTTCATCCATCGCACTTGGCCAGCGTGGCAGACTATGGCCTTAACCCTCTCAATATGAGAGGAGACCCATATTCCAACAGTGGAATGATGAATGGGTCGATTATTATTATTGTTAAGACAGTTTGACCTGATTACATTTGCTGAAATCTATCCTTGTCATCTAACAGAGTACTCGGGGCTCAGCTGCGCTGGTACTGCAGACCGGCGAAAACGTCCCATGCGGCGTACGTAATAATAATATACAATTCAAGTCAAAGTTATTCACAAAAATACAGACAGCAATACCTATACTAAGCCCCCGTAAGAGAGTATTACGGAAACAATATCATATGTTATATTTGCGTATGTATGAATAATTCCAAAATTAAATGCAAAAGTAATATTTCCAGCGCAGTATTATTCGAATTCCAACTTGAATCTTTCATATTATTTCAATGTTATTATTACATTTTTCATATTTAAAATTTCCAGTAGTGACTCGGAGTCTGGAATTGTGCCCGGTGTATGACAATAGGCTCCTCTGTCTACCCCTTCGGGGGTACAGGCGTGTTGTTATGTTAAACGTATGGCTACGTATATCTTTAACGATTTGCCTCATAATATTGTTGGGTTAGTTTGCACAGTGCATTCTAAATACTTATTCCAACAGCAGAAATACATCATCATAGACGTTTTCATTGTTTCCTCAGTGAACATGAGCCCGCTCTCAGAATTGGAAAACTTAAGGCCATACTTAAGAGTTTTTTTGTTAAGGAACAGATGACAGTTTTCGTTTGTATCCGTCTACAATCCTATTACGCAGCTGCGATTGCCTTCGGGCGGAATCGGATTTTTGTCCATAATCACCACGCTGGGCGTGCGGGCGAGGATCTAGTCCAGACACATAAAATGTTTGTCCCATTATACTTTACTATACAATCAATGCAATGGAAGAAAAAAAAGAGTGAAGAGTAAACGACCTCACACACATATTATTTTTTGGGAACATGAACACACAAGTTTGCACACATACACACATGTATTGCCACACTCTCACACAGGCACACAATATTAAATGTACGTATACTCAACTCACACACACAACGGTTACAAACGATTACATAATAATCCCCGTTTCAGTCTCTCAGTTATGCATGGAACAATAAGAGATTTAAATGCAGCCAGCACTGAAATATGCTCGGACCAAAATAATTTTGATAGACACAATAGACATGTCTCTTATAAGCTCCCTATTAAACTCGACTATCTCTACTTCTGTATACATACACAATGTAATGCCTGTTTTTCTCAGGGGTAGGCAGAAACTAAGGATTTCCATTTGTTGCGGTCTTGGCAATGGCTTTTCACCTCTCTTACATTCATCTTATAAGGAAACTTAGTCTGGTCTTTTTTCAAGACGTATCTGATTCGTTTAAATATAATAATAAGATATTCTTCCTTTTCTTGTGTAATTGTTAAATATAAATGTTTTTTTTTTTTACACTTCTGGGCACGGGTTTTTTCCTGAAAAGCCAGAAATTTGAAGCGTACTTCGGTATGTTGCTGGAATGCGCATTGCGGGAAACACGAATAAAGGCTTAATCTATATGTATATATAAACCGTCTTAAAGCGTATGAAATGGTAAATACACAAATATTATATCCAGTATTTTTAATTAAATGTTAACGGTAAGAAAAAACGAGATTGAACATAGCAGTAATGAAACAACAAACATTTAGACTGTCATTAAGATAACAAAAACAAAAAAAGTAAAAAAAAAAATATGGTCAAGTAAAGTAAAAAAAAATATTTTTTAATATTTTATAGTCAAAAATATTTAAGTACGATAATATTTAGCAATATTGAGCAAGGGGAGAGACATAAAAGAATTACAGTGATAAATGTTGCCAGCGAGAATTCCTCCGAAACGGGTTCCGTCCGGTCCCACCATCAATTATCATATATCTATGAAATCATTGTCATCAGGGATTTTCGTTAGCACATTGTTTAAGTCTGTGTGATTTATATACATACGTATGTTCGCATCAACCTTACCAACCTTTTGCATTGCGCCGGGTCAATGAGACCGCGATAAAATATGTAACATGAACAAGATTAGAGTAGCCGCGACCTTTGACATTTGAGCGTCGGGGTTCAAACGACCCCTGGTGGAGACGGTACACGGGATTCGTGCCGGTTACATTGTCTTTTCTATGAAAACAGACCGGCTTTTTCTACCAATCGCTGATCGTATCATATCTCTCCTAACTGAGGAAATTCGCGTTTGCATCTGCTTATCTCACTCAGCAATATCCTTGTTTTTTACTATTAAATGTTTCGTGAGTATACACATGATTAAATATGTACGGACTTAATTTACGTACGTTTTTCGGAATAGCCTGAGTAGTTTCGGACCTGTACGAGGGCCTTCCTCATGAGCTCCCGCCGCTTGCAGCGAGGTCGCGCCGGAGACGGGCCATTTCGAAAAACGTACGTGAGTTAAGCGGTACATCTTAAATCCTTGTTTTGTTGATAATACACGGTTAAGCGTTTTACGGACAGATATGCAATGATAAGAAATGTCACTAGACCTTAGTGTATTAATTAGCTTTTAATGAATCAACCTGTGATTATTGTTTTTCAATGGATAAAATAAGTCAATGTGAAACTGTAGCATATCTTGTTAAACAGTGATATGACTAGTGAAGCAGTATTTTCGAAAGCCTTTATTTTATATCAAAACTTATCGTTACCATTTTTTCACAAATACTATGATGTTTATAAAAAGAGACATCTTAATGAAAGTAAAAAAGGGATAATCCTCTGAATTTCTGGACGGGTCTTTTTAGTCGAGTTCGTTTTCCGATCTAGTAATAAATTAGCTAAACCATTTTTTCATTCGTCATTTTCATTATCAACCTATTTCTGTCCACGGCTGCACATAGGCCTATGCACTGGCATGCCACTGCGCTTGATCTTCGGTTCTTCACATCCCATTTGATACTAATTAATCGGCTCACCATCATACCATTGTGGGACGTAAACGTAACGGGTGAAACGGGGGGGTGTACTACACTCCTCCGCCTACCTCTTCGGGGATTATAGGCGTGAAGTTACCTTTTATTTGACATTAATTAGTAGCTTTTGAAGTAAATAGATAATATATCGCGTACCGTTTTCCAAAACATTCCCCATTTTGTTTTATCAACAAAGCGTGCCCTGAAGCCAAAAGCGCCCTCTGTCTGAAAACAACTGGAAAAGTATACACCTGGAGGTTGAATCTCCAAACGTTGTACGAGTAGAAGTAATATTTCAGTTATTTACCTACCCTCATTTTGAGTGTCCGTAAGTAATCCAAAATCTAGTAATTAATGACATAACTTATCTCATATTTCATTTCCTCAAAGCTCTGACGATTACTATGGCTCCGTGGTGAGTTGACGTTGCTGCGTGCCATTCAGAAATAGCTTAATCAAACAATGATATGATGTGTTAATGGAAACATTATACATATCTAAATATATGTAGAGTAGTCAACTAGTCTAGCAACAGTGGAAATTCAACCACTACTAAGCCACTAGTCGATAACACGTCATTAATGAAATTTTAATTTTGAATATTTTCGATGTTCTCATATCAAAGAAAACAAAACTATAATTCTGTAGTCTGCACCCTTGTTAAACACAGATTATATGTCTGATACTGAGAGGAAGAGCGAAAATAAAGAATGCATTTATTTTAATGTATTTCTACATATTACATATTAATTCCATCCATCTGTACTCCTCTATATAAATTTTATATCTTCACCAAATCTCACACTCCTCTGTGCGCGCAATATTATTAAAAAAGAGAGCAGAGATTCCTTCAAATATACATATGTGTATTTCTAGCCGGTCTACTAGATCTGATCCGGGTGGATACTAAATCGGCTGAAGTATTTACCTCGTGCCCCCGGGAGTCGTAAGTAACGCTTAGTTCGGTCAGTTGTCGCGCCACAGCCCGCTGACAGGCCGTTGGGGACTAAATAATGGGGTCCTCGCGTATCTTTGCATTATTAATGAAATGCTCCAGCTTAATAGATTGGTGTGCGTTAATTGAAGCAAGTTCACACTTCGTCAAGTGAAGCTCGGTAGAGAGAAACGACGCAATGTTATATTAACAATTGCTTCATTGTATATATGTAGATATGTACATCATCGGTACATCGATAGGAATGGTGATGACACTGTTCCTAGCGACTCGTAAATCCATTCTACCACCTGTTACATTTTCTCTATGTCTCGTTTCACTTTTGGTTACGGGTCTCTTTTTAGAATGGGAGGGTTAAGGCCATTGTCGGCCAAGCTGGCCAAAAGCGGATTGGCAGAATTACGCTTTACAGTATTTTTTTAAAATTCCAAGATGTTTGTCCACTACACTATTTACTTACTGCGTTTTCAGTACTGTTTATCTTTTACCAAATAATATAAGTCCGATTTGCCTTCACGTCCGCTCCGTCAGAGGGGTGGTGGTTCGCGTCGAATTGCTCATAAATAAATTTTTACGAGCCAACTGCGGCGTCACGACACCTTTTATGACAGCATGGTACATATACACTTGTCAAAACGAAATAACTATATAAACTATGCATTGCAATTCGATATTTATATCCTTGGCGTATGGTTCACTTTCGATCGGCACGTGAACGGCGTAAAGGTCGCTTTAACGTAGGAACTTTTGCGGTAATGTAGAACAATTAAGAATGTATACTTGGTGCCAACGAACGGTGTGTACTCAAGCCGTTGATTAAAATGGTTTGTAATAAGCTCATCGACTTCAATATTATATGCTTTTGTATAGAAAACTTTTACACTTTTCAATGCACTCAGGTGTATTTGAACATCATTTTATCGTGTAAGTGATAATAATGTTTTATTTGAAATGCGGGGACAACAAATAGGAGACGTAGGGAAATACGAAACGTCAAATGAACGGTGAGTGGTTACATTTGTACAAGTACATTTTTACGACTTTCGTAACTAATTGTGGAAAAATATCAACGGATCGAAAACTGTGGCATTAAAGAATCCACCTTATAAATTACTTTTATTGCTCGCCGGCCCGAATATACATACTCGTATGTACGTATCCTGATTTAAGGTACATTTTCGCTTTCAGATACGATATATGTAATTATTGAATGTATGGTCATTTGTATCATATAAAGATAAATCATACTATGGGACGTCCCCCGGCCCCCTGGAGCGATGATCTTTAAAAGGCGGATGGTAGCGGCTGGATGAGATCTGTTGAGGTTCGTGTGTTGTGGCACACCTTGAGAAACGCGTATGTCCAGCAATGGAACGGAAGAGGCTGATATGATGTTGATGATGAAGGATAATCATGTGAATCATCAACCAACGGTGCTTATTTTAAAACTGACCGGCGATTCCATACGACACTCAATAATGTTCCACAGAAAGTGGTATTCTTAATGAATTTTAAACATCTTCAATGTGCATGAATCAAATTTAAAAATCATTAACATCACGCATGTATTTCCCTGAAGGTGTAGGCAGAAGAGTGTAGAGCCACGTTTCACCAATTACTTTAATTATCCCATCATATGGACTAGACGGTACAATTAACGTATGTTTACTGAATAAATCTCGCAATCAGTCAAAACTATTACATGACTTAGACGTATTTTACGTACGTACGACGTAATTCCCACGTCTGTCTCACGGATGCTTCTTAAGGAAGTCACGCATCACTATCAAGGAAGCTATTAATAATTTCTTGGAACAATCTGATTCCCAATCCACCTGTTTGCAAGTTAGCCTAACAGAGCAGTTATCATCATATTGCGGCAACCAATCGTCTTAAAATACACAATGGAAAAACTCTTTTAAATATTACATTCAGATTACATACACACCCGCATGCTGATCCCTACCAATATGTCCTTGATGGGAACATAGCCTACAATTTTGGACTCAGCCATCGAGTATAATTTAAGATATTTATTAAAATTTCTTTTAACACTATACAGTCGCTTACGAGGGATATACTTATACAAATACAAAATAAACATATTACTAATCGTTTCAGTTATAAAATGATGGACACGAATGTAGGTAGTTTGGAAAAATATTGCGCAGAGAACAGTACAATAAAGTAGTAATCAAAACATAAAAATACGTGTGGATGTATGTATATATGTTCATAACCACAAGTAACATCATCGTCTTCAGCCTATCTCAGTCTACTGCTGAACATGGGCAGCCTTTAATGAGTGTCATCGCGTTCTATCCTGGGCGTGTCACATCCGGCTTCTGCCTGCGGCCTTTCGCAGATCGACATCCCACTGAACTGGAGGGCGTCCTACACTACATGTGCCGAGCCGCGGTCTCCACTCCAGATAACACAGTCGAATTGATAAATAACGGTCTGCCCCTTTGCTGTTCGTTATTTAAAAAATTTAAAAATAAAAATAGGTTAATACTCAAATAACATGGTCATAACACAACCGCGAACTGTGTCGCGACTTTAACAAATTATCCCTTTCTAGGTGACCCGCTTTGTGAAAGCACCAGCGCCGTACGACGAAAGGGGCAAAAGTGACAGTTATATATATCTGTCACTGTCGCTTAACCTAATCGAAAGTCATTTGTCACTTCCTTTTTCCGCCTAGACTGAACACTTCTTTTCGACCAATACTGGCACTAGGCAATTTATTTATATTATAATGACTGCCTCGTTAGTCGAAAGGTTGCAAGCGCGACTCCTGATCGTGGGGTCCTGGGTTTGATTCCCGTGTCAGGTACTATTGGATTTGTCTAACTTAGATTTTCTAGTAGAAAAGTTTAGAAATATTAGTGTATGGCAACAGGCTCACCACCTGTTCCATGGAGGGATATATACGTTAGTAACTAGTGAAAGAATTATATTTAATGCTCGGTTCGTAATGTTTTATTATATATAGGTATATATATATATATATATATACCTATATATATATATATATACCTATATATATATATACCTATATGACTATACATGTATGTAGACCAACCGCGACTTTGCAGTCTTCGTCGCGACTCCACCCCAATCGGCGGAAGCTCATGATGAAGGACCTCGTGCAGGTCCGAACTAACCATCCCTAAAAACGTATGTTTGACCTGGTAAATACATATTGCGATATCTTCTCTCGGTATCTGTTACGACATGGTGTTACTAGACTGATTCATTTCTGAACATAATACTACAACTCTACTTATGGCTTACGTCATCTTTATCTCCAGTAGAATTATCAGGTAACCTCTACGAAAATGGTGGTCGTAGTTGACGTATATTTTTATGTATCCAACTGATAGAATTCGCGGTTGGCATGAATAGTTCTATTTTTATGTTCCTGTTTGTTTGATTCTCTTTAAAAAATACGTACAACTTCTGTAAAAGTTGGTTACTTATATTCGTCATGCCCATTATTTACGAGTATGTAAAAATGAATTGGGAACGTAAAACATAACATCACGCCGGTAATCCCCGAAGGGGTAGACAGAGGAGTGTAAAACCCCCACACGTTTCACCAGTTACGTTTAAGTCCCACAATGGAATAGCTGGTGAGCCTATTGCAATAGACCGGGCACACATCCAGACTGCAAGTCACTACTAGAAATTCTAAATTAAAAAATCCCATATTACCGGACACGGGATATGAACCCAGGACCTCTAGATCGGTAGTCGCGCTTGCAACCACTCGATTAACGAGGCAGTCAACGCTGAATGGAAACGTTTTTTAAAATCCTATCGCATTTTCGAGTTTAAAATTGTGATTACCGACAATGTTTCAAAGTGTGTGTGTAACCTTAATATTACCTACAATATTTTAGATTACCTACGAAATTTAAATTTACCTACAATATCTGCAACAGTAAACGATATGGAATTATGTAACTTTTGAAAAACAGAGAGATTTCAGGCATTTTGTATTTGTTCCGTCAATCGTGCAAGAACCGACCCAGCGGTATGGCCAACTTAACCAACCTGTTTACCAAGTGGGTAAAGACCAAGACGCTTAATTGACCAAGGTTATTGCTTCGATATATATATATATATATATTCGATTCCCACCTATCACAAATGTTTGTGTGATGAACACGAATATTCATTTTATGCCTACGTGTAAAACTATATTTATAAGTGTAAATTAAATATATACATATGTATGTATGGTACATAGATTGCTAGTGGGGAGACTGGCGCCCGGAAAACGTAATGTAGGATTCGATCCGACCCG
>DWJK01004267.1:0-12185 GCA_018248815.1 Croniades pieria auraria
ACTCCACCTAGCTGGAGGGCGTCCTACGCTACGTTTGCCAAGACGCGGTCTCCACTCCAGAACACGTCTACTCCAACCGTTATCAGATGATGATGATGATGATGATTAAACAATTTAAGCGATAATCTTTAAATATGTTTGGACATAGTAACTACTGTATAACTTCTATATATTTCTGATAGCCGGGTACAAGATCTCGTGATTAAATACTACAATATAACTCCCAAATACGTATTGCTTTGTTAATACGAACAACATTATCTTATCGTATTTTGTCGGCCAGATCTTTTTCTGTCACAAACAGAGAAGGTTTCATTGTACCTATCAATAGCCCAGCACACAAACATTTGACTAATACCAAGCGTATGGAGGATTTTTTAAATTATATTTGGCTCCAAACCTAATTTATGTAATGCAATCACAGCGATTTGGTTCTCTTTATCACCCCACTCCATTTTAATATAACAAAATATTTTATTTTATTTATACCTACATATTCTAACAAACGTATTATTAAAATCAATTTATCCAGAAGCTTAAATATCCTCAAGTTACTGTAGCTTAAATTTAACATACATACCTACAACAAAGCGTGCGTACCATTTTTGGCAAAAAGAAAAGAAAATTCTATTCAAATTCTCCTTGAGAAGCTCCGTCATCACATTTCGACAGCCGAAAACATTTTAATGAAAACAGTTTTTATCGTGGGCGATGTAAAGGGACCAACTCACCCCCAGATAGCTTCATTACGGCCGGCCCCGCGCGGGCGGAGGGTGAGCAGACACTACGTGCATTCACACTCAAAACTCGTACGTCATAATCTCTTTTGTCCCTTTTGTTTCATTTCTTTGTTGATTTCTCTACGGATTTCTCTATCGGCTATATCTTTTCATGACGCACTTAGACTTCTTTTAATGATGCCCTTATCATTTTCTTATATTCCAATGTAGTATTGGACACAAAATAGACGTAGACATTCGGCGAACACGATATTGCTCGTAATTAAATTACGATTACATGTGTAAATAATGATTAATTAATTCATACTATCATTTAATTAATACTATCATTAAAATAAACCACAAGTAATAATACACGATGTAATATTTTAATGATTTTCATGCGTTCTTTGATTATTGTCGTGCCGAAGAATGAAAATTCTTTGGAAAAAAAAATAGATGTACAATTTCATGGCTATTTCAAATTGAAAACAAAAGTTCATTATCAAATAAACGTAGGTACTTATTTGCGTCGGACGCGACTGAAAAACGTTACTGAAAGCGCCTTGCTAGAAGTTCTAGTTTCTTTATTTTTAAACACAATGACTAATCATAAAATAATTGAAAGACACCAAAATTCCCACATTCGAACATCGCATGACTGTACCCGCTGCAAAATAAAAATATAGCTAACTTCGAGACACAATAAGAAATGTAAATAACGTGGGATAATGGAAACGAACCAACACTTCAGCTGTGTTTCGTAACAGTGTTCATTTAACAGGAACAGTTGACGTGTAAAAATGTCCACCGCGGCCTATTTACACGCGGAGCAACTATCTCACGTATTTCATTTACCAAGCCACTGATGTGCAGTCTCTTTGCCTCGCTTTATTCAAACGCTTTGTCCCCGGCAACAAGGTGCGCTTGCTGGAACAGTGATTACGCAGCTTCAATGATTCTTTCCTTCAAGTTATTAATATAACTTTGAATCATATTCCCATTGGAACTACGAGTAAGTCACGAAGACATCGTAATGTTTTAATGTTTTCAATACCAAAGATCTAATCACTCTGTTGTTTACGAGAATGTGGCTATATAGATGTGATAGCGTTAATAATAATTTGTGGTCAAAACCAAGTTACGAGCGTATATAAAGATAAAAGGGGACTTATAAAAATATGTATTTTTAAAAGTCCCCTTTTATTAAAAGACTTATCCCCTCACTTATCTACTGCAATAATATTATAATAACGTCTTGGGAGGTCTTCAGTGTTTGTATTATGGTAACCGGAAAGTTAACAAATTACGTATATGCATATATGTATATAAACAGTCTCGTTGGTCAAGTGGTTGCAAGCGCGACTGCCGATCGGGAGGTCCTGGGTTCAAATCCCAGGTCGGGTGCTATTGGATTTTTCTAATTTAGAATTTCTAGTAGTGACTCGAATTCTGGAAATGCGACCGGTGTACAGCAATAGGCTCACCACCTATTCCATGAGACGTAAACGTAACTGGTGAAACGTGGGGGTGTACTACACTCCTCTGCCTACCCCTACGGGGATTACAGGCGTGACGTTACGTATATGCATATATATATCGACCTGCCCGTAGAATAAAGTTCCAAAAGAACATGTGACCAACACACTTTTTCTTTATTTATAGACTATTTAGATCTATATTTTATGGTAGTGAAGCAAAAATTTAAATAAATAAAAAAAAAGATTTTAAACTTTTGTTTCCCTACCATAAATATAGGACTAAACAGTCTGAAAAATATAACTGGAACTTTATTCTACGGGCAGGTCGATATATGTACTTATATAGATATTTTTTAGGTTTTCTACACTTTTAAGATCGATCTCCAAAGAAGACATCAGCTGAGTAAAAAGATAGGGAAATACCGTATTATACCCTTAGTATCGCGTATAATGGAATATCGTATTCCCATGTCTCCTCTTGTCTCAGCTGCAGGTACAGGCAAGGATGTGCGGTGAGATATTTGACAGAGGACAAGAAAGATGTAAGCAATGCTGCCACTAGAAGTTGGCATTAAATATAATCGACAGTTGCGCTTTAGCCACTTCGAATCTTCTTTTCGCTTTAATTAAAATACCTTCCCGCTTCTCTGTCCTCTCCGCTACGTCCATCTGCGACAATGTGGATCCCAGCCCTACCCAGACCTGATCTGTGCTCTCGTCGGCCAAATCAATCTATTCATGCTTCAGGTATAATTATATGAAAAATTAAATACATCATCACAGGCATCATCACATTTAACATCGGGAATTGATTCCGTGCTGGGTTGTTTTAAAGTAATTTCCTCCCCTTTTGCTGAATATGCTGTATAGGAAGTAACAATCGTAATATGAAAATATATTATATTACGTAATTATTAATTTACAAAAATCACCTAAAACACCTATTTCGCAATTTAACATTTTGTACAATGAATCTTCAATAAATAATTCGTAGTGAAATTGTTTTCCATAAAATATAATGGAAACTGCGATGTCCGAAATATATTCGAAAGTGATTCATAAGTATTGGGCAAGCAAGCAATCTTTTAGTAATGAGCGTGTACAATATACGTAAAACGGTTTTACTTTAAATGCAAATATATATCTTTTAATTTCTTTTGACTTCGCTTCAAAGTATAATAAATGTCAATTAACGTTATTTAATCGAACAATTAGCAAAATGTCTAGGTTTTGTATGCAGTAATATTGGATATACATATCTAATGTCTATACATTTAGTAATCGGAATAACATATGAATACATTCATATGTCAATAGGTGTCAAAAATAAAAAAAAAAGTCTATAGTAATTTTCCTTAAATTCGTCACAATTTACCGATTTTTTTGGTGTGTTTAAGTCGTTTAACCTATAATTAAATATATATATACATACGATAAAAATATCACCATGTCGATGAGATGTCCTTAACGAAAACTTTAAACGAAATGTAGTGCCAGAATCCCAAGCGTTCGTAATAATTGTCAATATTCAAAATAAATTGCACAGCAAAAAGCAAACTAGGTCTACAACTGCGGCTGTGGGAGATAAAAGGCGCTTTATGAGAGGGTTTGAAGTGACCCACAGCGCTGTACGGGTTGATAAGTGCCGCATTGACATGTCGCATTTTTTATCTGTGTCATGCAGGTCTCTTCGTTATGTTTAGCTTTATGAAGAACTTGTTGTCGTGCAATAATAAACACATTTTTTAAAACATAACTCAGCTGGCAGAATTTTTGACAGTTGACAGCTGCAACATTTCAAAATCATCATCATCATCATCATGATGCAACATTTCAGAAACGTTGCGAAAGTGAGATTAATGCTTTCTGCAATTTTTTTAACAAAATAATAGCCATGTAATGAAGATTTAAGCCTTCTTCTCTGAGATTTTTGGGATCTAAATCCTGGCACACATATCTGACTACTAATTAGGTAATATGCGTCATTCTGATATATTATCAGTTGTAATAAGGTATAAAAATACACCGTGAAGAAAACTTTTTAGAGTTGGTACGCATATTAGAGTATTCTATAATGTTCTCCGAGCTGTATGAATTCAGTCAAGTCGTATTTAGCTAATATGGCGGACTCTGACTTCTACCATTTTTATTTTGAGTTAACTCGTACCTAACAGCGAAACTGTAAATGGTTGATGGCAATAATACAGATTTTTCCAAGTGTACTATTTCAAAATCATACGCAGGTACAGAAACGATTTTTATTTCAATACTTATGTATAATAATAATCGACCCATTTTATCATTCCGCTGTTGGAATATGGGTCTTGAATAATTCCAGTTTATACGAATCGGGAAACATTGACGCCCGCAGAGAGTTCCACTCTTTCGCAGTCTGTGACAGAAACAATTTAGCAATGTCCGAAATTTGAAATTCGAACATGTCAAACGTAGAAATGCGCTTAGCTCGCAACGGTGAACCGCAAGAATATAGTCTATCTCGCTCTTTTAAAACAGAGACTACGAAAAAAAACGAGAACTTTTATTATAAAAACTTGATTTTTGATGTTAAATATATGATTTCCTGTGACTTATCGTGTAAACGCAGTATCGAAAAGCATTTATCAATTTGAAATCTAACAAAAATCGTGTTTTGAGTTATCTCGTTACAAGTATGAATCTAGTCTTATAAGAAGATTACAGTTAAGTGATGCGTATAACTTAACTGATGAATCGTGTTAGTGTACTATGCTCGTCTGCCTCACCCCTGGGGAAATACAGGCGTGGTGTTATGTTATGTGATGCGTAAATAAACTTTTAATCTATCTCTTTATGCTCGTATCAAAGCCCGCGTACAGAAATACGCGTAGGCACCATTATCCGGAGTGAATCACAAATTTATTTATCCCGCCTCTTTAACTCGGTACGCGCGATTTTAATTTTAAAGTTCTGTTCCCGTTTTTTTCTGAGATTTTGCACGTGAGGTCCGAAATACAGCCATTTATGTATGTATGTACATAGGAAATGACCCAGCTGCTGAATGTCTATTCAAGGCATTTCGTCAAAGAATGATTGAATTCGAAAAACTGACAATGAAATTCATACTGCGATACACGTTAAAAATCATATTTACACCGAGCGAGTTGGCAATGACAGTTGTACAAAATTCTTTTTTATGTAAGATTGTTTTTACATAAGCACTTTTTACATAAAAGATTGTTTTCATATATTATACAAACTGATTATGAATACATTTGTATAATTTTCCGAAAAAAAACCTCAAAATTGTAACATTATCTAAATTGTTTATCAACCACACTTTTTTAAACAGTGCCGTGGAAATCATAAATCATATGTATCTTTAACTGACTTTCTTTTCGAGTAGGTGGAGTGGCGGCTGGCGGCGAGCAACAGTACTCCCTGCGGTGGAACGACTTCCATTCAGCCATGGTGTCGTCGTTCCGACGGCTGCGGGACGAGGAGGACTTCGTCGATGTCACCCTCGCCTGCGCCGGGGCCACCTTCACTGCACACAAGGTTATCATCTGCTAACCAATTATTCATCTTATTTGTATAACTCTTCATCATCATTGCTATCATTAGCCTGTCTCTGTTCACTACTGGATATAAGCCTTCCCAAAGACGGCATAGGTGGTGCACAAAAATGTGCTCTGCTCTTCCCAACCCGTCTGCCCACCCTGGGAATTATGGGAAAATCCCTCTTTAGAGCGGTTAATATTTGCCGTCAGCGCGATAAAAATTTAAGATAATTTAAGGCTTTCCGTATTATCTACCCATTCGGCAATGATATCATCAGTAGACTACGTGGGAAATGTTCAATTCCTTGTTTAGGTAATTATCACTGATTTTCCTTCCCACCTCGCCACTAATTTGCTCTAAGTGTTTTCCTTAAAACTCATGCGATACTCATTAATTGTGTTACAAAAATATCATGTGATTCTTATATCCCAAGGTGGTACTGTCAGCGTGCAGCCCGTACTTCCGGAGGCTACTGAAGGCGAACCCCTGCCAGCATCCCATCGTAATTCTGCGAGATGTCCACGACAAGGATATGGAGAGTCTTCTCAGGTATAAATGCGATAATTACAAAGTGCAATTAATTTATTACCGTTTTTATATCATTACGCCAGGTCCCTTAAGAAATAAGCTGAAAGTTGGGACTGTTGCTTTTTCTATCTCTACATAGTTATGTTTACACTTTCGCGTTCCGATTTTAAAGTAAAGTTGGCAAATACAAAGACATGACAGGCTCTGACTTAATCTTCACGAATAGTAACACTTCTGTGACTGATCTCGCAAGCAAAACTGTCAGTGGGATCTGCTTCAACATAACGTCGCTATAAAGAACATCTACCCTACATTAAACCCGAGAATACTTGTCAGTCATGCGAATGTAACTATTAAAAAAGAGCTGATTTAAAGTGCAGAGATATCCCTATTAGCTACGACATAAAAATAAGGTCTTACCTTGAACATCTCTGCAGTTTAAATCAGCTCCTTTATTTATTAATAGTTTCACTTTCTTTTTGACTATGACGGCAGGCTGTGTTGCATGCAATACATAAAGTATAATTGTGAAGGCACTAGAAAGGGTATCGGGATGATTTTTTCATAATATTGCGTCGGTCCTTGATGAGTGTGCAAAAATTCAAATTAATCCGACACTTCAAAGTCGGTCCAAATCACGTTCAAAGTGGCCGTTACAAACACATAGATACATTAATACATTTATACATAGATACAACCAAAGCTAATAAAAGCGTATTAAAAAAGAAAAGAGTTCCATTATTTTTATAGGATCTGATTGTGCTCTATGCAATTATAAAGGGATTTAATGGGTTTTACCTATTAATCTATTTCATGTACTCTCAGGTTCATGTATCAGGGAGAAGTTCACATCGGGCAAGAACAGCTCAAAGAGTTTCTCCGCGCCGCCCAGCTGCTGCAGGTGCGCGGTCTGACCGATGTGCCGCCTCCAGCCCCCGTGCCCACTCTGGACCAAAAGTCTTCCCCGGTGAGTTGTAGGTTGCAATTCCTGGAAATACATATGAATTTCTATATACGATCATATAGCAACAGTTCTGAATCACATTGAATTTTGTATGCTCTCCCAAAAGGATAACCTCGAGGTAATTATTTGCCTACTTTTACACTTCAATTTTGTTTCTGAAATTTCTAAAATATAAATAGTTTTTCATATCTAAGACATGCATAAAATAACACACCTTTATATTACATCAGAAAAGTAGTTTTAACACCAAACAGTATTAGTGAAAATTGCTTATCAATGTATATTACACTAAACAGCAAAATATATAATCTAAACTCCTGAACCAACAGTCGGCATCATCATGGACGGAGACTGGCAGCGGAGGGTCGCGTGAAGGTCGCGACGTGCAACAAAGAGAAGGCAGGAGGTCCCGAAGACCGGAAGAAGGCGCTGCTGGGACCCCACCGCCCAAGAGAGCCAGGTCCTCCGATCTATACCAAGCTCAGATGAAGACCAGGTTTGTGATTAGATTTAGGGTGCTACTCCAAAAATGACTTTCACAATAATGAGTTTAAAGTTGCGTTTGGATACACCTTAAGCTTAATTACAACAGCTCCTGTTGTGTTAGACAGACAACGATGTCCACCGGATTCTGAGTAAACGAACTGACTCAATCTGACACCTACCTTCACCAGCCTGGTCACAAGCGTTGCCATAGCGAGTAGTTTGGGATAAGGCTCCTACATATTTTAAAACAAGCATTAATCAAACAAAATAATTGTTATAAAACAAAATAATAGGGAAATTTTTATTGGAAATTTAGCCAGTTTTACGTCTGTATATATTTACCTTTCGTGCGTTACTTATGTATTTGTAAGAATAAAATAACATCCAGCTATCATACGGTACAAAACTTCGAGCTCTTATTTTTAACTAACTAGTAATACGACGTACTGTAATTGTTCCCAGTATAAGTTTCATTATACCATACACTATACCATAATTCTTGAAAATGAAAATTAACTCCTTTCCGAAATATGCTATGACTTCTTCGCTAAAACTTCAAGAGTATTGGCGTCTCTTGTTGCGAATTTTTATTCGGTCCCATGTGCATGTTGTAAAACTCTACTTTTATAATTATATACTCAAATATCATACTAGGACAGAAAGATAAAAGTCAAAACCAGATTACATAGTGAACATTATCATAATGTAATTTTTCTACTTTTTACTTGTGTTATTCCACTTACGTTGTTGTATAGAAGAAAACACAAAATGTTCTAACTTGACCTTCAGAATGTATGGTTCTATTGTTCTACGATACAACCTGTTTAAGAATGGTAAAGGATGACCATGCGGTACATTTACCACGTGAATCGAGGAACCCTAGCCCTTAGTTCTCGCAACGTAAAAAGAAAAATTTTAGGAAGGAAAATAGACGATAAAAATAATCGTGATGAGTCATGGCTGTATGAATTGGTATTCTGTTTTTTGGTGGTCGTTTATGAATCATTAGTACACAGCTATTAAACTATAAACTGTTATACACATATTTAGGTTTTAGTCAAATCTTTCAATAATTGGACCGCCAAAAATATCAAATATTTATGTGATTTCTTTGAAAAAGCATAGAAGAAATCGGCGGACAACAATTACTCTTGGAGATGACGTAAGAAAAAACGGTACATAAATGCAAATGGCCGTATAAAGTCGCAGATAGTGGAATTCAAATTAGCTCCACCATATTGACTCTCCAAATAGCTGGACGGTCATTTCCATAATAGTGTTCGTCCGAATTACCTCGCTGACTCACACAGACCACGGTAACGACGTCGGCGACCAAGCAGTTTCTAATTTTCTATTGTATTAGGAGATGGACAATCCCGACTTCAGAACTATCTCTAACATAGATGACTGATTCAGAATTGGGTTAATATATAGGTACCGTTTTTACGACTGACCACTGGACGCTAGTCTCTTTCGTCGCTGTGAGAGACAGGTCATCCTCTAGCACGCTGCTCCAGCGCTAATTAATAGCCTCAATGCAACATCAGGTGCAAGTGCTGTCAGAAATTCGTAATCCAGTCTTCATGTATATGAGTTTACTATTTATTTTTGTGAGATAAAAAAAACGTCCCATTTATCATTCCACTGTTGGAATATGGGTCTCCTCTCATATTGAGAGGGTTAAGACCAATATCTGCCATGCTGGCCAAGTGCGGATTGGCGAACTTCACACCTTAGAACATTTTTTTTTTATAAATTCTAAGTTGCGCAGGTTTCCTGACGATGTTTTCCTTCACCGTTAGCAAGTGATATTTAAATTTAAAAGGCACTTTTGTAAAGAGGTACGCGCCATGGATTTGAACCCAGCGCCCCCAGAGCGAGAGTCTGAATTCTTAACCACTAGGCTATCACTGCCAATGATTTTTGTGGGATGTAAAATACTAATAATAATGAAGGGTTATATAGAAGATAATATTTTCTTAGACGTATTTTCGATAGCCCTTTCGTGACCGTACAGATTCTGTTGTACATATTGGTAAGAAACTATTAATTGTACCAACAAATGTACAGTATAAATGTAATAAATAGCGGTAAAGTCATTTCTTTCTGAAAAGTCAATGATGATTTAAAAAATATAAAAACAAAATTCTCGTATAAAAGAATATAAAAGGCGATGTGCGGCAATTAAAGATCGTTAATATAATTTTAAAATAACATTAACGTAATGAGATATTAGTATTGACCATTTTACTATTAAATGTTTCTTGAGAATTTATACACATGATTAACAATGTACCGGCTTAACTCACGTACGTTTTTCGGGTTGGCCCGACTAGTTTCGGACCTGTACGACCTCGTGCAGGTCCGAAACTAACTAAACTAAACTAGTTTCGGACCTGTACGACCTCGTAGAGGTCCGAAACTAGTCCGGCTATCCCGAAAAACGTACGTGAGTTAAGCCGGTACATTTTTAATCATAGTATTGACCACTTTAAGCGTTGTTAATATTTTATCACACCCAAGTATCTAACATATGTACATTGAACCCAACAAGCGATCAGGTGTATAAAATAACTTCAGCTTTCATTATTTAACTATGGATTTTCAAAAGTAGTGTCTGATACAGTTACCTATTTGTTTTGTTCATGACAAAACATTGTCTAATAATGAGTGTTCCATTTGCGAATCTAATACAATTACCTATACGCATTCCATCACCAGTCCCTTTCTATGTCCAGCCATTAACCCAACTGAAAGTTGTTCTTAATGTTTCTATCGTCTTAACAGAACTGAACAACTGTTAGCGGCACAGACTGGGAGCCCGGAACGACTGGGAACGAACGGTCACGAATTGGCGCTCTTCAGTCAGGCCTTGGACAGCGTACAGAATCCACACCTCTCTGCTGTCTCTAACAACTTGGTAGGTTATCTAAAAATACCTCCAAGAAAGTTTATTTTCAGTTTTTCCTAAGAATTAAATTGTAGATACCTAAAATTGTGTAACTTGTTACCAGTCTGGTGATGGCGAAGATTCTTCATCGGACGCCGGCGCAAGTGACACTGAAGGCGAGACCAGGGCCAAACAAGAACCTCTCGATTACGATGACCCGGCGACTATGGCAAACACAAACGGAGCGCTTCCACCTAACTTTCCAGGACTGCTTAATTTACCGGGTAAGTATCCCTAACATTGAATCACTCTCTATACCAATTAATCCCAATCTAATACACCATGTCAAACCTTCCAGGTTTCCCCGGATTACCAGGACCATCAGGAATACCGGACAACTTCGGTGAGTACCTCCCTTTTGTCACTCTAAAACTCTCATATATATCGTGACTCAGTGATGACAATAATAATTACGGCGATATGAACTTACAAGTGATACAAACGCAATTAGAGTCGACCAGAACAAACCCAATCAATGAAGTTAATGACCAATTACGCCATTAATTGTGCATTACTGAGTCACGTTACCTGCACGTATCCATTAACACTAACAAATTAATACCTAACCTCACACTGAGCGCTTAATATTCCCTATAACCGCACAGTATAAAGCCGTCTTGACCCAAAATCGCGAAATAGATGCACTAGGAAAACCTTGCAACAATGGAAGTTACATATAAAGAGCTGATCATCCTCAGGCGAAATTTTGTCGGTAACGATAGGCGCGAAAAATAGGACCGCGAACTGAACGGACCTCCGTCTGCCCCAGGAGCGCCGTGGGCGGGCGGCGAAGCGAAGCCGGCGCTCAAGGAGGAGCGCTACCCGTACGGCGCGCCCGGCTTCGGAAACGGTGAGGCGCTGGTGAAGCCCGCATGCCCCGAGTGCGGCAAGCTCTACAGCAACAATAGCAACCTCAAGCAGCACATCCTGAACGTGCACGCGGCGCGCGAACTGTGTCACTCGTGCCCCGTCTGCGGCAAGGGGTTCAAGACGCGCCAGTACATGCAGATACACATGAACTCCATACACGGCGTCAAGCAGAGGAGGCGCGAGCCCGCCCCGTCCGCCGATCCTAGCGATCGATACACTCACAGTAGCTTTACCGATCTCGTAAACGGACCTGTACTGTACTAACCGCCGCCTCTGTGTTACAGGGGCGGCTCTCGCGGGCGGGGCGGCGATGGGCTACCGGCCGCAGTGTCCGCTATGCGGACGAGTCTACTCCTCGACCTCCAACCTGCGCCAGCATATGCTCAATGTGCACTCGCAGACCGACCGGGACCACTGGTTCCCATGCCAGCACTGTGGCAAGAAGTGCAAAACGAAGCATTACCTCATCAACCACCAGCTCCAAGCGCACGGTATTCGCCAGCGGCAGAACTCTTAGAGGTGGCGCGCCTCGGAGCGTCCGCCGACGGCCGCGCCGCTCACACCGCCCGCGCCGCACGGGCCGCACGCGCCGCATGAACCGCACGCGTCGCACACGCCCTACGCCTGGTGGTGACGGACGCCTCGCACCG
>DWJK01004268.1:0-12184 GCA_018248815.1 Croniades pieria auraria
AAGTACAGTACAATGACTAGACATGACCTTCATTGAGTGTATGTATATACCTTATAATGAATAAAAGTATTTGAATTGAATTGAAATGCTTGCAGGCGCGACTATTGGTCTATAGATTTTGGGTTTGATTCCCGGATGGGGTAGTATTGGATTTTTCTAGTTTGAAATTACTAGTTTTTTCTCGAAGTCTAGGCTTATCAATTATTCTATATTGCGAGGTAATCATAACTAGTAAAACATAGGCCTTTAACACACTGCTCTGCCAACCCCTTCGAGGATTACAGACGTGATGCAACGTTTTTAACCTTACTATATTACCTGCATTATCTGCATTATACCGTTCTGTCTCATAAATAATTGCAGACAATCTAAATTTTTATACAAATAGACGACAAATAAGAGAAATAAGACCTCACTTTTGTGATTTCTTTGGGATGAAGCTAGCTGATTCTTTGTCTTGGGGACATATTGGAGGATGCCATGGTAACTCATGTTCAGCAGATATTGGTACACCAATCTTCTCGTTGAGCAATGATTTCATTCTATAATCAAACAAACATATATCAGTGTGTAATAAATAGGGTTGGATAATATCACAATTTTATGCAAAGGCATTGCTGATTTGATTACAGCAGAGACCTTTACATTTTACAACAAACATACTTAATATTATTCCATTCCTTTTATAAGTGTCGTTGAATATAATTTTACATGTATTTATTATTGGTACTATATTTGGACATTTTAACATATTTAATGTATTATCACAAGTTAGAAGCTAAATCCTGAATTTATTTATTTCTTTTAAGGTTACCTACAGCATATATGTATATAAAGAAGGTAGGGACTATAAAGGTTTTATCTTATAAAAAAAGCATTGAGATAAAGTTTCAATGTTACCTTATGCCTTTGTTTTCAAAGGGCAAAAATACAGGGAAAATTGCTTCTACATTAGGAGGGAAATCAGCCGCAGTCTCAAAACACAGTTTATCAGACGGCCACTCTGTATCTTTATCAAATTCTTCATTATTTCGGTTTATCTTCATTGTTGGTGGGTACCTATAATGGCATACCATATAAAACCACTTTAAACTTTATTCATTATTAGCTACTATTCCCGCTCTTGGAAATATCTTTAACACTGCAACCTCTTTCGAAATAGTTTGTTAAAACATATCTGTACAGTGACATATTAACAAACTACAATATCACTTCATATTTTAAATCAATGCTGTGGTTCTCATTAAGAATTTAACAAAATTCACTTATCATGAGAACGTAACAATGATTATAAAACAAATATTTGTGCTTAAGAACATACACACAAAAAGTGGTGGTATTGTAGAGATTAATTTTACCAATTTGCCCTCATAGCACACTATCTGCTAAACTAAAAATAAACATGAAGCTAAACGAAACATATTAGGACAGCAAATTCTATTTCATTTCATTCACAAGTATATACATATGTATAAGGTAAATAAACCAAGATTCTGAAAATAAATGGTATAAAAATATGCCACTCACAATAGTTCTATACATTAATCATGTACTTTGTGTTCCTTTTTCTTTTTCTTTTTATTGGCACTAGGCTCATGCTTGACTGGTAATGCTAGTACAAAGTATTCAATACAAAGTATTCAATTTTAAATATTACTAGTACATATACTAAACACCTATTCACTTTCTTTAATATAGGGTTACGGAATTATCATTTTTCAACTACCTGAACATTGCAGACGAAAGAATGTATACTTACAACATGTAACCTGATTCATATTCACTAATATAATCATGTTGGTTATCTGCCTTTTTCTCATTATTTTGATGTGGATGAATTTTGCCATTAGTAGCTTCAACAAAAGATTTCACTGGAATGAAATAAAACATGGAACAATTGCAAATGCAAATAGTTACCAGACATCTATCTATCTTATCTTTGGAAATTAATCCTAATTAAGTTTTTAATTACTGGCTAAGTGTATGAAACACTTTACAACTAATTAATAAAATGTGCAGATAACACATTATTTACTTTCCTATACACATTTACTGTCATTTAATTTTTACCTTCGCAAACATTGTAGTCATTATTGTCACAAACATTATGGTCACGAACAGTTCTGTACATACTTATAAGAAGCAGTACTTTACTAATTATTAATCATAGATTTTGCTTATCAATGGCTTTCAGTCACTGCTTTATGTTATTAGCTTGTTTACTTGTTCTTATCTTTCATAAAATAAAATGAACATTTTACCTTCAGATTTATCAGCATCAATGGCCAAAATAATATCATTTGCATCACTATCTATCACTGTCCTTGCTTTCATAGGATCAAGATGGATAATGAAATCGGATGGTGAATTGGTATGCTTTACAATATGCCTTATGAGATTCTGAAGATTATACAATGACTCAATTGCATGTACTCCTTTCATTTCCAACCATTCTTTCTTGTGCATGGGGCCATCTAGAAAGTACTTTATCAAAGCATTTTTATCTCCATGCCCCTGTAAAGTTTTTATGTCAAAACCTGTGAGTCGTGATATTTTTTCACAGCTCTTTTCCATGCTTCTGTAATCTGCAATATAACATTTTATATACCACCAATAAGTATTAAATAACATCTAATTTCATTTTCCATAATATTAATAGAAGAGAGATATTTACTTGAAAATTTGAAACATCAAAAAGTGTATAATAAATATGTGACAATATTACCAAAACTTCCGTTATGTTTTATTGACTTTAGAAAAGCACCCTGAGCTTTTAACCAATGTGCCTCTTTCTCACTGTATTCCTTAAGGTCTTGTCGAAGATGGCTCAAAGTCCTAAAACCCATTACCAAGTGATTGCATAAAAGATCTGAATTACTACACCCAATAAGTCATATACTAATAAACATTGACTAGTTATCCAAGTTTTGTTGACTTACACTTTTATATTGTCCAATCTTTCAATGATCTTAGCATAGCATTTAATTGCATTTTTATGTTTTACAGTCAGGTCCATTGTAGGATTTAATTTCACAGATGTTTCAATGTGCTCTATTGAACTATTAAAATCCCCATAGACTGCATAGGCATTAGCGAGCATGAAATGATTTAAATAGTAGTTAGGATCATGGTCAACAGCAGCAGTAAATATTGTGATTGCATCTTCTGTGGCTCTACTTCGATGTAGAATAATCCCCAAACTGAGTAGTGGTATGTCTTTATAGCGTCTGTAATTTTAAAAGATTAGGTTACAAATATGTAGTCCTCATCTCAAAATGTAATATTTCAGTGCAGCCATTTAAGTCATACTGTCATATAGAACTGCTTTCTGAACTGATATTCTCTGGTGTGGTGTGTCACGGTAAGATATACAATGTTTTTAATTGACCTAAAGCACTGAGGTCTTAATTTAACCATTTCAGCATGTTAAGACTGCTATCACAACTAAGCTCACCATGTTGCTAGAGCCAGGGAAATTTATAATTAACATTTATAAACACTTTAATTAAATTTCTTTAAGCACACCTTGGTACATAGTGAAGAGCACGTCGACAGCATTCAATTGCCTTAGGTGCATTGCCTTTGATACGCCAATATAATGATGCCATGTTGTAGTGGAGCCACGATGAGCTATTTCGTTTGAGGACACCAGTTAGCCAATGACCATATTGGTCTACATTCATAATAGGAGATATTTTTTCTGGCAAAGCTAGCTCAGAATTAACAGAGAGATTCACTCTATTCATGACACTCTGGGAATAAAAAAACATTTGATCCAAATAATGATATTCATTTTATGGTCCATAGGCCCATTAGAAATATGTATCCACAGTACAAAATTCAGAAGTACAAAATACAAAAGCATTTTTATTGGACCACAACAGAGGTGCCAAAACCTTGTTTCTCATAGAGTACTTTCAAAATGTTGCTTGTTCCTGTAGAACCCCTGCAGCTATATTTCTACCACAGTCCCAAAACTCAACAAAAACGTGAAGATTAGCTCTAATTATAGAAATTTGTGTTGCGACTGTCAAACCACTAATCAACAGTTTTTGAAAAACCTTGTACTGAATATTAAATATGTAAGTTTTTACATGTAACAGTCACACTGATCTTCTTAAAAAATTATCTGCCTACATTGATAGGTGAAGTCAAGCCAATATTTTAGTACTTCACTATCAAAACCAGATAAATGTTCATGGACACTCTGCTTACAAATAATGAACCCCCGTTTTTTGGTGATGCCAATGTAGACCCCCCTCGTGTCTGTTCACTTAACTGAGTATAATCATACAGTTAAATGTTTCCACTGTATAGAAACTGTTCATATCGAATGCAGCCGCTTACTGCTAATGTGAAGTGTATTGATCATTTTCCCATTTATATCTAAAATATTTCTTTTGATTTTAAACTGCATATTCCATAAACCTTTTACAAAAGCCTTCCAGAGCAGCAAAAAGCCTTATAATATAATAAAACAAAATGTGTGATAATTGAACACTTACCTCCAAATGGTCAAAGGCAAACATGCTAAATGTTAATGAAGATATCTTCTTGCAATCAGGAATGGTCTTATCAGGGCCATAGTAAGGATTTTCCAGTAAGAATTCTTGATGTGCTATATCTTTTGAAGTGCCATCATCCAAAAAAGCTGAGTACCAATCTACAGTACTAAGCAGACCAACATCCATACAATTCTTGTCTGCTAAAATATGTGCACTAACATCTGTCTCCTGGTTCAAGTCGGTCCATAATTTTGATACTACTATTTGCTTTTCAAAAAGCTCATGATACAAGTTAATGATATCTTCCCAATGATTCTCCTGATTTAAGAATGAGAGAAGATCATATGGCCGTGCTATTTCAAAGGGGGAATCGAGCTGAAAAATTTTACATAGAATAAATATGTATTTTTATTTTTGTCTTATTACTTTAACACAAAACCGCTAAAGCGTTCCTACCCTGGGTTGAATGAGACCACTTTCAGTTACTATCCAATGAGTTGAAGCATGTGAAACATCAATGATACACAAATTAATTAAACATAAAAGCTTTAAGACCAACATCTTCGTAATGTTATAAATAACTTAAATACTATATATGCATACTAATGATTTATTATTAAGTCATTAAACGACTTATTTTCTTATGAGCTAAAGCTGTCGGCTTGACAACTGAATCGATGACAATTGATATTCGCGCATAACTGTGGCAGACTTATAAAGTCTAGAAATGTATTACAAAAATACATTTCTTTACTCTATATATCTCTTTACTCTTCGTTAGGTATTTTAAAATATCCAATCTTCAGTACTATTTTAATTTTAACAATACACGTAATGAAATGTTCTCAACTTCTTAAAATCGGTTAATGATTACAATACAAATAAATTCAGACTAACAACGTATCCCTATACGTAAGGTAGGTAACGTACGGTAAGGTAGTAATATGCAATTTTAACCATAATTTGCTTTAAATCATAAAAACAGTAATGAAATTCAAACTTAAACATGAAAATTCAGAATTTACAATGTAGATATCTGTATTTTATATGTTTAATACAATTGCTTAACACTAATACTTAGTAAAATAACACTAAATTTCATAGCGCTAATGTTAACTCATGGTACTATTAAGAACCTACTTCCTTTAGATAGAGTTCAATGCGCAAGTCCAAACAACTTCACTCAATCCACACCTTTGGTCACCTACACATTTTATGATTGTACATTTATCCATTACAACCTGCAACAAAAAGCACAAACGAATTTTTAACGATGTATTTGTGATATTACCGTATAAAACTCATTGGTTACAATTACATACAGTGATTACCTTTTAATTCTACAATCAACATTCGTTAGGATAATGTGATAATATACTCAATTACCTACAACGTGTATCTAAGAAATGATATAGTATGATTTGAGACATTTTTGTAACAGATGAACTAAAGTGAAGAGTGAGACATAAAATGTTAAATGACGCACAAGTACAGTCGTCGCCAAATTTATATGACCACGGTATTAGAAGCACAAACAATATTAGCAGAACAGTGAAAACTTTGGAATATAAGGTAGTATATCACGTAAAGCCACGTGCTATTGAGCAAATATTATATAATATAGCGAATATAATTTTTTTAGGGATTACTATGGACATGTACGTTAAGAGAAATATGCTTAGCCGCATTATGGCTTCCATTAGGTGCTTTAATATTCTGTTATGTGACGGCGTCTATATTCCAGGCAGATGATATACATGAAACTCACTGTAGAGTAAGTACAATATTACTTCATCATGTAGCAGTAATAACCATAGTGGCTACCATCGCGTCTTACCCTCCCGAACACTCAAATCCCGCCCCCAAAGTATTCACTGACTATAACATAACCTAATTGCAAGCCTCTTGGCGGGGGCGCGATTGTTTCTTGCTTTAAATGCAATTCATAATTTGGTAAGCACAGTGTACTTGATACGCAGGCTATTTCAGGATTGACGCGCGAACCCAGGATTTCAAAGTAGTTATGACATAGTCTTTGAATAAATTCATGACGTTAATAGAACATAAATACACCCCAGCGCTAAGGTTCTACACCCTCATCTGCCATGTTTCTCTCATATTTATACCTAACCTAGTGTCTTTAACCATGCGTAATGCTTAGAAACAGCTAATTCTACAGGCAGGGGACACTGAAGAATTGATATGGTTGCACTAAACGCCAACGCCTGCTCATGGGGTTAAATGACAATAGGACAAAGTTAGACAAGACGCGGGTTCATTCTTTTATATCTAAGCAAAATCTGAAATAGCTACTACTAGTTCCGGGATCTAATTGAACACCTTTTTCCGGTCAAACTTCAGAGGCTACTGGAACCAACAACAGATTATTTCTCGTTCTGCAGATACCGGGAACACATTACACAATATTTAGCTGTGCATTAACTCAGTATACGAACATATCTGCGAACTTATATCGTTATGGAATACCTACCTATTACTTCACTTAAACTTTTTAAAATCCTTTTGCCTTGTCGTTTTTTTTTAATATGGAAACATCCCTAGCAATATTATTTACAGGTTTATAACGTAGTGCCCTCAATAAGTGCGATTACGGGGATTAGCCCGCAAAGATACATTTGGAGAATATGTATCGCTTATCATTTAGGACCAAGACTACTAATAGGTTCAATTTATTATAAGTACCACAAAGAACGCACTTTACATATCACGGACGAAAAGGTGAGACAATTTTGCATTTTTCTTTTATATTAAAAATGCCAATTATGCAGGTCGGAGATTTATTCATTAAATATTTTAGGCTCGGAACCAAGCGACAAAACTAGGTGAGGCTTGTTACTGGCTGAACTTTTTAGAGCTTTTTGCTCTCACTGGAGTGACATACGTTTCTAACAGAGAAAATTATTGTAAGTATGTTTTGAAACAATAAACATGTATTGCAAAAATAAGACACAATCTATGAGCGCCGCAATGCGATACCGTTAACTTTTTACTAGATATATATACAGATATTTTTTTGTTTTGCCTTATTTTTGCATTAAATATTTATTTTGATTCAAAATCTAGGTATCTAAACTCAATGTAAGTTCTTTTATGTATTTTCGACAAATGATATGTCGCACGTCCGAACCTGGTATACTACTGTGCTATGTTCATAACTACATAATATTTTCAGTTGTACATGAAAAGATATTCATAGGATTCATGGTGGCTGCCCTCTTGCATATGTTGTGTCGGGCGCGAGTTGGCTGCATAGCCAGTGACACTGTAGAACCAGTGAGGACCAATAAGCTGGTATGGATACTTTTCTGCATAGCGATCGCCGCCACCATCGGGCTCATTGTATTCTTCTTGACGCATCGATTGCTATGTCGGCCTTTAGGTAAGTTTTATATAGATATTCCTAGTCATATATCTAACATTTTTGATTGGATCGTTGATGCAGTCTTAAGTAACCTAACTGTTACGCCGAGGGTCATGAGTTTGATTTACATCCAGGATTAATATTTATGTGATGAGCGCTGAGTCTATGTGTAAAAATATATAAGTATATTTTAATATATGTCGTTTATCGGTTACCATAAGATAAACTCCGTTGCTTACTTTGCAATCAGATGTCCGTGAGTGATATTCTAAAATATTATTACCACGTACTAATTAGGATACGTTATAACATAATTATCTTGAGCAGACAATGACTAGTCCAAATTACATTTCTCTTTTGCTGTGCCCAACAAACAATTTTGGATTTCAATAAAGATGTTAAGTATTATATTTTGTTTCAGCTTTCACGTGGTTCTCCGTGTGCGAATATGTCCTCGCGGTAACAAATATGGCATTTCATGCCATCGTGGTTCGAGATCTCCCGTTGCACGAAATACAAGTCATTTGCCCTACAAATAACAAGGCGAATTGATTATCATCACGCTACCCACCTGCTTCAAGGTTAATTATTTACTAAAATTGTGATTGGAAACAAACGAACATACAAATTGTTAACTTTCCGCCATTTAGCGTATATTTCGCATTAATTGTCAAATTCTGAACTATTACGAGATATATATGGTAGGTAGAAAAATTTCCAGTACGTTTCCGTGCCAAAGGCAGGTAAAAAAAATTTGTTTGGTTGTTATTCTTAATATCCACTGGTAATCTGATACAGAGTAGAGGCTTCTAGTAGGCCCAGCTGGGGCGAAAGATAAATGCAGGTGGTTGAAAAGAGCAACAGCCAAATTTACCTGAATAATACTCAGATTTTAAACTTTTATTTGCTATGTCAAATTATTTGAAAATCCTATGTGAACTATATATTAATGTCGCTAGAGTAGATGTAGTAATATTTATAATGGCCACCTATACGCGTTAATGTAACTAGCGTTGAAGTTATTCTCAGATACTGAAAATTATGTTTGGATAAACAGGTACGATACGGGAATATAACGTACCTAATTATAGACGAAACAAAAAGCACTGATAACGAAATAAACAATGCATGCTTCGATTTATTATTTAAATACCACCAGTTACAGAGTATAAAACATAAATAATGAAAACTTTTAAATTCATTCCATATTTAAATGGACCAAATTTTTATTATCACATAAGATCTTTGTTTTTATACAAAATGTTTCTCACCAGTGACAAGTGATTGAAAATTTTGTATGAAATATGGCAGAGAAGTACACTATTTGGCGCTATCTAATTATGTAAAATTCAGTATTATCAGAAACTGATCGAAAATTTTTATAGACTGTTTATCCGTGTTTTAGTTTACAGTTAATGCGTGTGAGAGTTTTATTGTAGTTTTTATTAGTAAATTGAATATTGTTAAAAAAAGTTTTAACTGTTATCGAATGAATTTGTGTAAATAAGCTCTACAAAAAATATATAGATACACGATTATTAATATGTCTTAATTATAATAGACCATAGTGCAAAAATCGGTGTTTGACCCCAACGTGTACACCTTGCTGGCTGTTGATAGAAAAATCAGCCTTAACATGTTGGAACTTTACGTTTGACTTATTTTACACATCAATATTATAGGACTCGTGAACAGAAAACAATACTATTATATCGTAAAAGAATTGTGAAGGAAAGGGGAATAGGGAATAAACTTAATATACAATTTATCTTGGTGGCTAATAAGAAAAACATCATAGTATCCGAATTTTTCTTCAGACGCTACGCTGATATGAAAGAAATTCTATTACACTTATAATCATCCGTGTATTTTCCCTAAGTGGTAGGCAGAGGAGGATAGTACAGTACCACGATTTACAAGTTATGTTACACATCTCACCGTGGAATAGGAGGTGAATCTATTGTCTTACACCGGACACTAATCCAGACTCCGCACTACTGCCGGGAGTTGCAATTTACAAAACCTTGATCATAATTTGCCCTACCCGAGGATCGAACCCAGAACTTCTTGATCAGCTGTTGTGTTACAAACACTACAATACGAGTCGGTCAAAAATAATGGTCTATAATAATTATAAAAATGATTTTAAACTTAATATCTTTGTTGTCAGGAGTTTGTTATAAAATGACGTCGTTTATAAATTGTTATCGAGAACTAAGTATAAGTAAACATTAAGTAGGAAACATCGTCATGTAACTTTGTAACATACATTTTGTGCAACTAAATTTGTAATAAAAATAGTGTGCTGCTGGTATATTGCTAATAATATTTTAAGTATTTTAGGAATGAACCATTTAGTTTATTATACATATAGTATTCATAAAACTTTACGTGTTTTCGCTTCATAGAACTGTTACTTACATAAGTATGTTTTTGCAGCACTAATTGTAAGAGCGGGGCGAGACTCACGATTTAAATTTAGTTTCACAACCGAGTTGTCACTTAATGTAATTATGCACAAATCTTTTAATTAGCATTTCGTTGTGTAATATCTATAATGCGATTAAATTATAAATTTTCTTATGATATTCATGAATAATTCTTAAGAAATGTTGATTGTGATGTAATTTAATAACATAAGCACTTATATTTGTAAATCGAAATATCGTCTAGTTGTCGTTTGCTCTAAGATTATTACGTAATTAATTATGGTACTTGCCGAAAGTGGTACAAAAAGAAGTTCAGTCTTCTTAAGAGGAGTTCGTTGACGTAATTATTTCTTTTAATAATACGATTTTGTCAGTAATAAGTATTCATTTTATATTATTTAAAATCCTTATAACTAACGTGTCTTCTAGGTTAATTTTTTATATACACTTATGAATATTATAGTGCAAAATAATCGACTTTTCTTCACTATTACTTACCTTATATAATTGATTAATTGCAGAATGGAGTTATGAATAAAAATATTAGCATATCATTGTATTTGCTTTGCGTGTTTATCAAACGCTTCCTTGAAAAAAATATCGGAAACAAATAGGACATTGTTTGGTATCTTTAATGTCATCATCGTCATCATCAGCCCTCTCCAATGGCACGCCACTGAGCTCGATCTTCAGCTCTTCGCATCCAAGCACTGCCAGCCACTTTGCGTATATCGTTACTCCACCTAGCTGGAGGCCGTCCCACGCTACGTTTGTCAAGTCGCGGTCTTCACTCCAAAACACGTCTGCTCCAGCGGTTTCATGTATTTTATTTTATATTTTAAATTGTATATAAACTGTACAATACCTTTAATGCGCAATAATCGCCCTTTTATTAAAACCTTGTATATTTGTTATAAGTAGTGAATATTTGATATTTATTATCATTATTGAGATGCTTTACGGAAATGCAAATACCTATGTAGGTAGGTATATATTGTGCATTACTACATCAAACTAAAGTTTTAAGAGTATTTATTTATAATTCTATATTAACTAGGGGTTCAGTGGCGCTTGAAATTCAATTACAATTCATTCGGTTATCCAATTCGAACGTTATCGAATTTCTTATACTAAAAAGAAAGTACCTACACCTTTTCCTGTGCTACTGATTGACAAGAGACTATTATAGATAGGTCTGATATTGACAGTGGAAACGTAAATAATGAAAGTTTGTTTAATTCTATTTAAGAAAAAAACATAACATCATGTCTGTAATCCCCGAAGGCGTAAGAAGAGGAGTGTAGTACACCCCCACGTTGCACAGTTACTTTTACGTCCCATGGAATAGGTGGTGAGTCTAGTGCCATACACCGGGCACAGATTTAGACTCCGAGTTACTACTACTATAAATTAGAAAAATCCAATAGCACCCAACCCGGTATTTGAACCCAGGACCTCCCGATCGGCAGTCGCGCTTGCAACCACTCGACCAACGAGGCAGTCGTAATTCAATTTAAGATACATATTTGTAATAGGTAATACATATAAGTATGTACATTTTAGGTTTTTATACTCCTGCTCTACGTAAACTTTAACTTTTTGAAATCTCCTTTACTACGCTCATTTTGGTATACTATTTCTTTTAAACTATACGCGGTTGTAACCGCAGGGCACAGTTAGTATACAATATTATAACATGGTTATATTGTATTTTGGCAGTATGTAGTCACATTCAGCGCCATCTTGTGGAATTTGTAACTAAAACAAACCGTCTGGTAGATGGCGCTTGCAGCTTTATTTGACAGCCACGTTAAGAAAACGCTCGCTCTCTGTCGAAACAAAGATGGCGACAACTAGGAGGCACGCAG
>DWJK01004269.1:0-12184 GCA_018248815.1 Croniades pieria auraria
TTATGATTGTAGTATCTCAAATTAAAACTTATGCCTTGTAAGTAAACCTTAATGAATAAACAGTTTAAAAACAGTACATGTGTGATCTGTTTCTCTTATATTTGAATTGGTTTTTTCACATCATGTTTCAGTATTGTATGAGGAAGTCGACATACTTTAATGCTAATCTGTATTTTGTTGGATATATTTATATGATGATAATCGTGACAGAAAAAAAAACTTTAGGGACATTCTTATAATATTCTAAAAATGGAGTAACTTTGGATCATAAGGACTAAATATGATATTGAAGCAACAATAGAGAATTTTGTAGAAAGTGGTCATGTTCCCTACTATCCCGAACTTTTAACCTCAGTTTTCTACATTAATTGCTATTTTAAATTTGAAAACGATATATTCATTATATACTTCAATACAATTCAAAATTCAATTATAATACAAATTCAATTACTTGTGTGGTGTAGCTCTCGGAGTGTTATCATATGGTCTTCCCTTATAATCTCTTGTGGGCCTTCTATCACTCCTCTGTGACCTATCAGGTCCATCTCTCGTCAATGGTGTTGGAAAATCCCAACTTGACTTGCGAACGCTAGTTTTCAGATCCTCATCATCATCATCCCAAGCAGTTTTGTCAGTTGGTTTTAGGAGTTTCGCACTGGAATAAAAAAACATGTACAATGCATGTCAGACCCCATATTACACAAAATACCACCAGTAACATAGAGAATAAAACATATATGAAATTATAATTGGTATTCCAATATCCTTTTGTTTTCTATAAAGTATAATAATAATAAAAATGGATTATATAACAATAAGCATAAATTTCATATAATGACATAATTAAATCAAATTATAATATTAAATTAAGTAATGCAACTATTACATTGTGTAGGTTTTAACTTTTACCACTTAATTATTTAACTTAACAATTTTTTTTTGTGATAGCGATGGCTATTGCTTATTTATGATGTCAATGTTGCATTGTTCATAACCAAAAAGTGTATTAAATCTGATTACATATTTCAATAGGTCTATGCATAATCATCAATTCTCTTTACCATCCCACTCAGAAATAGACATGTAAAACAATATTCTAGTTTGTTATGAGTGAAATGGCAGTTCTGATCTAACAAAACTATATAAAAAACTGCACAATATATGTTCTCTTATAAACATTTTCCTCCACCAGTAAGCAAAATCATAATTATTCATGGACAATGTACAACTTAAATTAGATGTGTTTAACAGGATTTTAACTCCAAAAGTGCAAGACAAATCTAAGCTATTACTATTGAGGCTCTTTCCTTACAATTTCAATATTATGAGAACACAAAAATTAAAATTTTTTTTGTAACCAACTATTTTTCAAAGCACTACAATGTGTAAAAGAATTAAAAGGGTAAATCAAAATATTTGTATGTGTCATCGATCTGATTACTGATGAAATCCTGTATCAACTTTAAATGATACTCTGTCCTGACCTATATGACATGCAGGTTCGTAAACTTGTAAGTATTTTGACACAGAATTAAAAACACAGCTACCAAACTGAAACCTCTTACATATATGTAGTATCCTCTTTACACCCATGAATATTCTTGAAAATATGTTTTTTTTAAATTCATACCTTGGAGTCCTAGGCTCATCTTTGAATCGAGGATCATAGTAACTTCTCCTAGAGCTGTCTCTATCAGTGTTCCTGTCACGTCTATAACTATGCCTGTCTCGGTCACTCCTCTCGGAATCTTTTCTTCTGTCTCTATCATCGTTATCCCTGTTCCTGTCTCTTTCTCTCCTGTCATCTCGTCTATCTCTATCTCTGTCACGTCTGTCAAAACGAGATCTATATAAACGGTCATCTTCATCATCATGAGAACGACTCTTCTTTTCCTCTTTTGTAGAATTGTGTACACCCTTTTCTTTTGATTGATCTTTCCTGGAATTATAAGATAGATATATTTTAAATAATATCACAGACTTTTAATGACAAACTTGCATGACAATGCCATAGCAAGTGTTGCCAAATTAATTGCTGATTGAGCAATGTTACTGTACTAGAATAACTTAGTCACATTTCAACTGAAATAAAATTACTGGTACACATAAAATATTAATACTTTTTGACTGAAAAATTCATTTTTTTTGGAGTGATTACTTGTACCTATGCCATGACTACTCTTATTGCACTACGTTGTGCAACTGTGACAGCCTTACAGCAATTTAGAGGATAGGGAAATTATTAGTAGTAATTTAAGGCAATTACAAGTAGTACCGAATTAGTAATCATGATATGCTTGATTATTATGATTCAAATCAATGTTAACTTGCAGCCAACATCTACCATTATAGAATCATTTTATAAACATATTTGATATCACACAAATTATGTTTGTTTGCATCATACCACATATTTAGAACCACACGATGCATTAGTAAGAGTATTGGTATATTGCCTATCAATATCTAATGAGCAATATACTACTAAGTCTAAAATAGT
This sequence comes from Croniades pieria auraria, assembly GCA_018248815.1. Lineage (NCBI taxonomy): Eukaryota > Metazoa > Arthropoda > Insecta > Lepidoptera > Hesperiidae > Croniades > Croniades pieria. The sequence goes on from DWJK01004269.1 coordinate 2,501, forward strand.
AAATATATGTTACCAACAAAAATAATATTGTTTATAATGGAGTAAAAATGTAGAACTGTACAGATTTTGATAGCTATTTTAAACTTTAGTGTCTCCATATAAAGTGTTACACAGCTTCTTCGGCTTCCATATTAAATTTATACATATAGTAAGTTAAAGAATAGAAACCAGCCACCAAATGATCAAATATGGACTAGAACCAATAACTACTAATAATAATTGATTGCCTTGTTGGTCAACTAGTTGTAAGCGCAACTGTCAAACAGGAGGTCTTGGGTTCAAATCCCAGGTTGGGTATTGTTGTTTTTTTCTAATTTGGAATTTTTATTAGTGACCCAAAGTTGGGATCTGTGCCCCGTGTATGGCCCTAGGCTCACCGCCTATTCCATGGAACTTAAATGTAACTGGTCAAATGTAGGAGTGTACTAAACTCCTCTGCCTACCCTTTTGGGGATTACAAGTTGGATGATACATTTTTAACAAATAACCTGGAGAGATGCACGTACAATCAAGTTTCACATAGGTACTTTTAAAAGATTCAATGACAATGTGATAGTCTGAACCTAAGAAATATTTTGCTTTCAACAAAACAAAGGAAAAATTACTTTTGCAGTCTTTCCAACATTCTTTCCCGCGCTTCTTCCGATAGCCCACCAGTGTATGTAGGTGTTTCTTCATTACGCTTTCTGTATTTACGTTCTTTTAATTCTGTTTGTAAGTTTATGTCTTCTGGATCTTCACCATCGTTATCTTCATTCTGGAACGAAATTAATCTGTTCTGCTTCCTCTTAGCCGCTGCTAACTTATCAAGACCTAGCAAGGAGGGCTTTATGAACTGAAATTCAGCAGGGTTCGTTTTCTTTTTAATGATTAAACCGCCGGGAGTTTCACCAGACGTTCCCTCCAAGCGATGCAAGGTTTCATCATTTTCTTCCATTACGGAAAGTTTTTAAATTCACTGTAATTATGAAAAATGCAATGAAACTGTATAGTGTTTCATTTACAAGCTCATTTTTTTTTAAATGAAACACAAACACAAGTCACAAAACTTCTATGAAAACTTGTGCTACAGGCTACTGCCAATTTGACATTGATGTTTGTGACAGCTGTTAAGGTGATATTTCGTTCTGAAGCAACAAATAGTAAAATAGGTAATTTATTTAACCATGTAACTAACTGCTATAAATTCAAAACAATTTTTTTTATAAAATAGGAACATCGTATTTTATCAATAAACATTTAATATCAACCATTAAAATTACTGCAATAATAATAGTTTACATTCAATAAATCAATTTTCTATTGTACATGTTAAGTAAGTAGTATAAAAAAGAAACTTGACATCATACCTGTAAACCCCGAAGGGGTAGACAGAGGAATGTAGTATACTCGCACGTTTCACCAATTTCGTTTAAGTTCCATCATGGAATAGGTGATAAGCCAATCGTCAAACGTGGATCGAGACTGAGCTCCTACTAGAATTTTATACAAGAAAATATAAGCAAAATTCAACATTACCCGTCTTGAGAAACGAACCAAGGGCCTCCTAATCAGCAGTCACCTCGTAGATCGAGTGGATGCAAGATCCACTCGATCTACGAGGTAGTCATTAAGATATAAAAAGGAATTCTATTTGAAACTCTTAATAGAAGTGTGATTTAGTTAAAGCGTTTCTTTACGGTCGAAACATTTTTTAAGGTTGTGGTATCTTATTAACTTCAAGTGTAAGTTTACTTTGAACAAATTTTAAATGAATATTTACATACAAAACTTTTGCCACTACTTTATCTAAAATATGATAGTTAGTTATACTAAAAAACTGAAACAACTGACTTTGTTTTGAATATGGCACACATTTAGGTTACGGACACTTAAATTACTCAGTAAATACAACTTTAGTGGATGTCAACACAATACATAATTATGTCAAGTCGCATATTTAAAAGTGCTCTACTTATCTCAAAACACGAAGTAGGCACTGTTGCTGTATAAGCTATAATTATCTTCAAAAACGGAACTAAATTTATAAATTAATTTCATACTTCCCTACTTTTATCGACTGGTAATGAATTAATCTGAGTAACTTTGTAATTAGCCTTTGCAGAGTCTATAATTACGAGAAGTGTCCGTTTCGCGGTGACGAAATATTTGTAGTGGTGGTGGAATCTACCTATTTATATTTTGTTTGCATGTGCTGTTCTTTAGGAGAGGCAGAGTGAGGAAAACTGAATAAAAGTGGCATTATTCACCTATTTTCATATAATCTATATTCATTATTGCCAAAATATATTACATTCAATTTTCATTAACATGGTAAATATGATTTGAAGTTTAAAAGTGTGTTTACTACGCTGTAAATTGAAAAATTAATTATAAGTAAAGAATAGTTTTTAAAATGACTGCCTGGTTAGGTACGCAAAACTGCCTAGGTAGGTAAAGCAGTGATAGCATAGTGGTTAAGAATTCAGCCTCTCACTCTGGGGGTGCTGGGTTCAAATCCATGGCGCGCACCTCTTTATAAAAGTGCGTTTTAAATTTAAATATCACTTGCTAACGGTAAAGGAAAAAAACGCAAGGAAATCGGCATGCCTTAGAATTAAAAAAAAAAAAAATTATGTGAAGTCTGTCAACCCGCACTTGGCCAGCGTAAAGGACTACAGCCTTAAGCCTCTCAATATGGGAGGAGACCCATATTCCAACAGTGGAATGTTAATGGGTCGATTATTAATACATTATTATTTTTACTTAGGTATGTACCTATTGATTGACATCTGAAATAATATTGAAATGCATTTGTATATGCAATTAGTAAATTCCTCATGATTTTGATCATTTGAAGAAAACTGTTAACTTAGGTGAATATTATATTGCGTATATTATCTCGTAAATGAAATTGTAATCGTAAACGAGATTGTTTCTTGCAATTAAGTCGTGAATGTTACTGGTAGGTAATAATTAATTTACGCCGTAGGATTCTTTTAGTGTGGTTTAAAAAGATATAAGCATTGTACTGGAAATAAGCTTCTAATCCACGAGCTATGATTTTAAGTACATGTCCAAGGGTTGAAAATAACAAGGGCTTTAATAATTTTCACTTGCGCATTGAAGTTTAACGCAGGAATAGGTTTAAGCCGACTTTCATTATGTTTAAAACAGTATAACTCCTATAAAACTTAACATTTACGAGCGAGGATTTGCGTGAGAAGGTATCGCCGAATAACAGGCAGTCCAGTTCAAGAGCTGGAGACCAATTCGTATTTAATATCAGTTTCTTATTTACACTGCAACATGTATTAGGTATATACAAGTTATATTAGAATTTTTAAATCACGTCTATTTAAAATGACATGACATCAGAGTTACATACCGTCAATTTTGTTACTCTTTTCAAATAAAAAGAGGTTAATTTTTGGGAAAGTGCCACATACAAATAAGCTTCAATCAGCATGAACCCTTTTATGGTTCTTAGAACATGAGTCTCTTCTCAGAACTAGAGCGTGCCACTTTGACTTAGTGTGGATTGGCAGAATTATTGGGTCTTAGAGAACATTATTAAAACAATTGTCGTTCAGGTTTGGTGAAGATTTTTGTTTACCGTTACGGCAAGTGATTTTTATGTAGTCCAACAACGCACATAATTTTGTGCAGAAGGAGATCTGTCCCAGAATTTTAATCCAGGATGTTCAAACGGAGATTTTGAATTCTAAACCACAAGACCAAAATCGTTCGATAACACGATGTTGAATATACGAATATATATGAATTATTCGTACATTAAGGTTGCTAACCAATTGTCTGTAAGAGTTTTTTGATCATTTTATTGTTGGAACACGAGTAACCTCTCAGAATGAGAGGGTTAAGGCCATAATCTGCTATGCTGGCCAAGTGCAAAAAATTACAGAATTTACATGCGTTCCAGAATATTTTTGTATGCTCTAAACCATGCAGATTACCTCACAAGGTTTTCCTTCACCATTAAAGCAATTTATATTTTAAATCGTAAAACACATTTTTGTTAAGAGGTGCGCCCCAATATATGAATCCAGCAACATCGGATTGAGAGAGTGAATTCTAAACCACTAGGCTATCACTGCTATCTTGTTCTTTATATATGATGTCTATTATAAAAATGTCTAGTACGCGCGGTTGCAGATTGAAACATTTACCCAAAATTCGTCACGAGCTCCTCGTCTATAAAGCTTAAAACATTTACTCGAGTACGTACTTGCCTTCGTCGGAATCATAAAATATTTTGTACGTGAAATATAGCCTGAAGGAGGTAAATTCCTATCTACTTAGTTAGATACCTGTAAACCATGCCGTGTCGCATTGTGCTTCGTTTTAAATATTTTAATGGTGGGTAGAAGTATTCTACTAAGAATAAATATTTTTAAATTTCACGAAGAGAAATTTTAATATAAAAAATTATTTCCTAAAAATTATTAAAGTATAATGGACTTTTTTGGTGGGAATTTTGAAAATGTCGTGCAAATTACCTACCTGATTGGTAGTCGCACTACATGTTTATTTCAAAGATAGTAAATTTAGAGTACGTTTTTTACTTTAGAGTAACTATATACGAGGGGAGGTCAAAAAGTTCACGGAATGACAGGGAAGAAGAATGAAATGAAACATGAAACTATTTTTCCTTTTCAATATATTCGCCCTTGACTCTAATATATTTTTCGAATCTTTCATGTTACTTATTTACACCGTAAAGAAATGATTTGTCATTGCCGTCAAAATAGGCCGAAATCGCCGACTTGAGTTCATGATCATCATTAAATTTTTTTCCACGCAGCTCTTTTTCCATTTTTGGGAATAAACAATAATCGCTGGTCTGGGCTGTAGGGTGGGTGACGCCAAAGTTCAAAGTCGCATCGCTGAATGACAACCGTAGCAACATTGCTTGTGTGCACGGGCGCATTGTCGTGCAAAAGGGACACACCTTTGGTCAGTTTTCCTCTTCTTTTTTCTTTAATTGGTTTTTTTAAGATACGTAATAAAGAAGCATAATATTCTCTTGTTATGGAAACACCATGCTCCTTATAATCGATCAAAATAATACCTTCAGTATCCCAAAAAATGGTCGCCATGATCTTTCCGGCCGATTGAAACATTTTAAATTTTTGAGAAGGGGGTGTGCCTTTGCTTTGACTCAGGTTTATAATGATGAACCCAAGTTTCATCCCCAATCACAATTTGGGCCATAACTTCCTCCCTTTGGTCTCCACAGCGGTCCAAAAACTCGCCACAACCGTGGACGCGTTCTCAATCCTGTGGCGGTGTGACCATTCTCGGGACCCATCTTGAACGAACTTTACTCATACCAAGATGTTGAAGTAGGATATTTATAATAGTTGTTTCTGATACACCAACTAATGCTGCAAGTTGTTTTTTCTTTAATCGGCCATCTTCTAATACAAGTTTCTCAACTTTTTCAATGATTTTTGGCTTAGTGGCTTCAATCGGTCGTCCAGGCCCAGGGTCATCTTCAATTCACTCTCTACATTGCTTGAAAAGGCTGTGCCACTTATAAATTTTAGTTTTACCAGGAGCGGAGTCTCTGTAAACAGCTAACATCTCTTGAAGAATAGTTTGAAGTCCTTGCTTGGTGAGGAACTTTATGACGGCACAATGTTCAATTTTCTCCATGGCTAGTTACTTCCCGATTGACTTGTTAGCTCGTTAATAACTCGAAAGCTAGTGACCCGATTTGGTCGAAATTTGGTATATACGAGTATAGTAATAATGAGACACTCAATTAGTGTCTACAGTAATGAGACACCATACCACCCTCCATCATCGTCATTCCGCAAACTTTTCGACCTCCCCTACGTACATACAATGAATATAATAATAAAAAAGTTAACCAAAAAAGAATCCCTCATTTTTCATTTTTTTTTAAATAGCTTTAGATGTTGTATTCAAGTTGAAAAGGTCAAATACCTCAGCCTCGATATTAACGACTAAAATTTTAAACTTAATATTAATCACATATAAATGCTTTAATTACTATTCAACTCCTTTACTATTCAATTTCACGGTATCTTATTTCAATAAATAATGAAATTCTGTTTCTACACGACGGAATAAAAAATATTGTTTTACGAACACGTTCTACATTTTAAAAGTTAAAAAAAGCGTAATATTGGCGCCGCACGTCACACCGAGTTTCGTGCGTAAAGAAATCGGTCTGCAATTCAAATTGGTGACGTACAATTAAACCTGCTGTATTTAAACAAAAATATATACACACTGAATTACATTACATGTGAATAAAATCTTTTCATTTGACTGAACCAAAATAGAACAGTTTGCTAGTGACTCTCGTGGGTAAAAGACGCATGTGCTAAGTCGGAAAAATTACAAGTGCGTTGGCGCGAAAACTATCGCAGATTATTTATAATTCGAAGTTTAAAAATTATGGTGTTTTTATTAAAGGTTCTTTTTAGTGTAATACAGTGAGTGAAATATCGATTTTTGTTGGCATTTTTGTATGTTTTTAGTGGAAAGTGATGCGTGACAAGGTCAATTTAGGGGCAATTTATAGCGGTTGACAAATTAAAATAACGTTCACCTCTTTTGGTGAGCCAGAACATTTAGTTTGGTGTTTCAGTAGTTGTTTGTGAATCATGGCTGAAGTTGATAATCGAGTGGAGAAAGATGCGCCAGGTTTGTTTTTAAATGAAACATATAAGGTCTATGCACTACCTTACTGTAGGTGTTTATATTTTTCATTGATAAATAGTGTTTTTAACGAATTTTTATCATAACATAGATAGTCCCTTACAATAAATTAAATGTCTTATATTATTAAAACAAAGATAACTAGTAGATATTAAATAAGAATAGAGTAATTTAGTACTCGATGCGCTCTGCCTCAACGTAAGGGACCAGGAGTGAGCATATAATAGGTAATAGTGATGTCATTAAAAGCTAACGGGGTGAAATTTAATGACAGTTTCTAACTGATGATATTGTTAACGGCGTGAACCCACCATGCGGCCTACGGAATGATGTGTTTTGCAGCGGTTTGGGAAAACGGGATTTAATTGAAAATTGCATTGCAGGCTAACCAGCAATTTTATGTGCACAAAGTTCACGATATTATATTTATGCAGTCTATTTTCTGAAGCGGGTGTAAAAACTTTATTATTGTCTCAAACATTAACGCGAAAACGTATAAATACATACCCGATAAATCGAAGGACTACTTAGAAAACTTTCAATAAAATTAAAATTAGTAAAACTATTATTTTAAGGATGTTTTCTACAAGTGTGCAAATTTGGTATTTACTGCATGTTCCTTGTTTAGCGGGTTAACTGACTCGTACCTCTGTTCCAGAAACGGTAAAGCCACATAATACTAAATTAATATTTTGAAATAATAAAAATCCTTTGTCCTACTCAATTCCTAAAAGTTTTCCTAGTTCTATGTACAGCGAAATCGATTTAGGGGTAATAAAATGGAAATATTGTTGATTAAATCAACCGGTTCAATAATATTCAAGGCGGAGTCACCGGATGTTTCAAAATCGATTAATGCACTTCTAGTTAATATTTGCAATTCCTTGCATTTGCATTTATTTATGTTGCAAATTTTGGGGCATAATTCCAAAGAGACGTTTCATAAATTAACTTCAGTCGACAGTTTTCAGTTTTAGCCGTTGCCATTTTAATTTTAAAGTTACAGTGCATTTAAATTCTTTTTTTTTTAATTTTCATTTACCCGTGTTCTTAATGTTAAATGTAGCTTGCTATAAACTAAAGGAAAACTTGCTGAGAAAGCCTAAAGATATTTTGTAAATCGCCGGAAGTTTGTCAACCCGCGCTGGGCTGGCCTGATAAACTATGTAGGTATGAACTTCTTATAGCTTCTTATTGCTGGCGGAGATTTGTGTCTGACAATGGGACAATAAAAAAGATCGATGACCATTATATCACATAACAGTTTTATCTGAAAGGATTTCAATTTGGTAAACGTAGCGTAGGACGCGCTCCAGCTAAGTGGAGTGATGATATACGCAAAATGGCTAGCAGCGATTATGTTCGAAGAGCTGAAGATCGAGCTCAGTAGGGTGCTATTGAAGAGGCCTATGTGCAGCAGTGGACGGAAGCAGCTGATGATGATGATGATTTCATATTAAACAGATATCTATAGAGATGTTTCTTAAAACTTACACCCTGCACACCATTGCATGAAAGATTTCACATTGACCATTTTCTCTTCACCTAAATCAAGTATTCGATAGTAACAATAATGTAACCGCCGATTGTTCTGATGCTACCGATATTTATAGAAGACGGCGACCACTAACCTTCTGGGTCCATCCGAACGTACGTAAGGTAAAAAACATTAAAAATATTAATTGTTAACGAAAGCATATTAAAGTATATTATATATATATATATATATATATATAGCTAAGCGGAAGCGCCTTAGACCGCTCGGCCATCCTGACTTGAATTTCTATCGCCAAAATTTGGTACAGATATCTATTAAACTTATAAAACTATTATGTAATATTATTGTCAATAATAACTGACTGCTTAGTTAGTCGAGTGGTTGCACGCGCGACTGCCGATCGAGAGGTCCTGGGTTAAAATCCCGGTTCGGGTACTATTGGATTTTTCTAATTTAGAATTTCTAGTAATGATTCGGATTCTGATATGTGCTCGGTGTATGGCGATAAGCTCACCACCTATTCCAAGGGACGCAAACGTAACTGGTGAAACTTGGGAGTGTACTATACTCCTCTGCCTGCCCCTTCGGGGATTATAGGCGTGTTGTTATGTTTATTATTGTTATTAAATATGTTTATCGATTTTATGTACATATCGGTAAGCTTACCTATGATACTACGTAATATTAAAAAAAAAGGTGTTAACAGTAACATTGAAAAAAAGACAAAAATATATGGAAATAAGAATATTAGTAGAACTATTTAAGCACTATTTCAATTCCGCTTTCTGTCTAATTACACATTTATGAAAAGCATTACGCATCTCTGTTAGATGCTCTATTATACTCAAAACAAAATAAAAATTGGAAGCAAATACAAAACAAATGTAAAGCTGACTAAAATACGCTTTTTTTTTTAACTTTTTATACTGTTTGGCCCCAATTATTTGTTACCTTCGGCTGTATGCAATTCATAAGAGTAACTATTTAAAAAAAATATTTATGATAATTATTTAATTCGTTTAAAGAAAAGAAATATCGCTTTGAATTTTATCAAGCGCATATATATATATCAATTAGTTTGTGTTTTTGTTAATAATAAAAAACATAAAGAACTTAAACATTTAACATGACGCCTGTAATCTTCGAAGGTGTAGCCAGAGGAGTGTAGTATACTCCCAATGTAATAATAATGTAAACAATACGTAATATTATAAAAACTATAAAGATTTCAGTTGCGTGTGTTCAACTGAAAGCGTAGCAAAGTCTCCAGGTTAGCAATATATGAGACAGCTTTAGAGAGTTAAGCTAATAAGCTACATTTGCAGATATATAAGCCTGTAGAGACAGACACGTCACCTATGAAGCACTAGTTGGACTAATTATTAATTCCAATAGAAGGAGGAAGCTATAAGGCTGTTACAGATGGAGCATATCTGTTACGACACACTATCACAGACGGTAGTGTAATATGTATGTATAATAATAATAATCGACCC
>DWJK01004270.1:0-12183 GCA_018248815.1 Croniades pieria auraria
AGAAGAAGACACAACACAAGGGCGATGATGTGGGGGGGGGGGGGGGGGCGGGGGGCGGGGGGGGGGGGGGGGGGGGGGGGGGGGGGGGGGGGGTTAAGGTCGTAACACTCCGCGATACCGATAAGCTTGGCTCATATCTGACGCCTCGTTAATTAACCCCGTAAAATGGGTATAGCGACATCTAGTGTCTGAAAGAAGAACTACACGCTGAAAAATTTGTGTTGTCGACAAATATGTATATAATTCTGTTGTTCTATGAAGCCTGCCAGTCCACACTTGGCCAGTGTGGCAGACTGCTACCTTAATCCTCATGCTGAAAGTAGACGCAAGTCCAATAACGAAACGATAAATGATAACGATATAGGTATTATATAAAAATATATAAATTGACGAAAACACGCACGTCGAAATCCCAGCCACCGCTCGCTCTGCGCGCCACTGACCGACATATCTCATTACACGTATATTTACATAATTACCGTCTCGACTGTCTTCGCTCCCGGTACGTCGGCATCGTGTTGATGGGTAACGAGTGTATGCCAGCCGTGGCCATAAAGTTCATCGCGGTAAGACAGACAAAAATATAATTTCAGTATGTATACCTAATAATAAAATATAATTAATAATAATTATCATCAAATTTTCTGTTTTTTATCTCTTATTAATGATAATAGTACCTGAATGGTATTTACTCTGTTAGAATAATTAAAAAATTGTGTTTGGCAGAACTCACGACCGCCCCTGATGTACACATACATATTCTGTTTACTACACACTAAAGCGCTTAAAGCGCTGATTGAAAGTGCTTAGTAGCTCTCAAATCGATGTGGGTCATATCGCGGTTAGTTGAACGATGGTTAACTTTACGACTGTCGGTTTTATTGGTAGGTAAAGATAACTAGCTGGGAATGCCTTGTGGTTTTGAACGCGCTGCACTTTCGATAAATTGTCATGTTTGTTATGTCCGTATTGAAAATTGCTTATCACTCGTTGTAACGGGGAAGAAAAATGTCGCGAATAAGCCTGCGCACATTAAGAGTTCTCCATAATATTCTCTAAGGCGTATGACATCTCACTACCTGCATCGTTGCCGGTGTGGTTAAACTCTGTCCTTAACCCTACGCATTTTGTGACCAGACCGGTGTCCAACAGTGGAACAATATTAGGGTATTTTTTGTTCAACCCTTTTATCTGTGATCTTTTCTCAGAATGAGAGGGTTAAGGCCATAGTCTGCCACGCTGACCAAGTGCGGGTCTGCGCTTCTTATCAGGGTTGACGATGACAATTGTTACTTCGAATCTTACACAGCTCTAAAAACTTCCAGCGGATGAACTTACATAAGAACCGGTCTGCATTACCCGTGTGACACGTTGGCGACACACACCGATTGACAAAATTTGTTGTGTTACCGTCGGCTAAACGACTGGAGATAGAAACCTGATAAACTTTTCTTATGTAAACGCCCGCTAGGAGGGTTTTTTAAATTGTAGTCAAATAGGGAATGGAAAATTGTACGAATCTTCGTCAGTCTGAAGTTAGTAATGTAAATGTCGTGACTTACGAGTCAGTATTGCCCTGTAAAGGAGCGCAGCGGAGTAATATAATTTGTAGTAAAAATGCTGATTGGAATTAAAACTTTGCTATACGACTCTCTTTTAAAATCTCTCAAATCCTGGCGCGCACCTCTTTACAAAATATGCTTTTTAAGATTAAATATCACTTGCCTAAACAGTGAAGGAAAACATTGTTAGGACACCTACACACTTTAGAGTTAATAAAAAAATATTCTCGGTAGCGTGTGAAATCTGCCGACCCGAACTTGGCCAGCGTGGTAGACTACGGCCTCTACGCTGTCATTCTGACAGGAGACACGTGTCCAGCACTGAATCGGAAAAAAAGATCGGAAAAAAACATGAGCGAACGAACATAGTAACAAACGTACAAAGGGAATTTAAAAAAATGAAATTTCTATCATATCCCCAATTTGATGCAATTTCTATTTTATTCAAAACGTACCCACTAAGTCATTACCTTCTCAAATTTCGTCTTTTTTATTATTTTATGATTACTACATGAAATATGCATATTGGAAAACTGTTTATAATACATTATAAATATATAAATAATTCGAAAATCCGTTGAGAAATAGCGTAATACTATAATTTAAAATCACTTTCACATTCAACCCGAATCTTGATGTTTCTATAACTATAATCCGAAGGTCTATACGCAATGTGGTGCCGCTCGCGATATTTAAAATAATTGTACCAGAATAAATAAACGAATGAATTAGCGAACGAATTAATTATTGTATCGGATCGCATTGCGGTCTAGATCATTCGATATTTGAATAATAATATTGATATTCTTCGAACTTTTAGCTGACTGGAAGAATCTCACTGTCTAGTTGTACGGCTAAGTTATTAGTTTCGCGGGCAAGGTTAAACTTGTTACAGTTAAGTTAATAAGTATTAACTTAACCTATAACTGGGTTACAAAGGGCAAGCTTACTGCCTGACGACATTCTCTATTAGTCAGCCCAGGGTCACCGTGATAGTATGTCGTGGGGTAAGTGCAGGGCAGTGACAAAATTGTGTATTATAAACCATCATGCCAGACCGTTTGCGGGATCGGCAGAGGTCTTTGTGGACCTGACGAGTTCCTTCTACTTTTACCACCTTTATGCACGCACGGCGTTTTCTTAAAAGTATATTTCATTCATCAGACAGTGGTCGACGAAATAAGTGAAACTTGGCTCCTCAGCACTCGCATCCATCAAGATGGTCATTATGTAAATATATATCAGTTTTATTGCTTATTTTACGCTGTATAATGTTAATATAGTTTATTAATTCTACTTGTGCAACTGATAAATCATTCAAAATTCAAAAATTCTTTATTAGCAATCATAGAAGCGTACTGCACTTCTCTACCTACCCCTTAAGGCGAATATAGGAGTAATATCACGTTCTAATAGTAATGTTGATAATAATAGCTCGACAACGATTGGAGAGCGCGGTGTAGTGCGCGCACGGCCCCAGCGTGCCCCGAGCTGGTCGGACGGGTCGCGCAGAGCCGCGCGCGGCTGTCTCGCCGCGGCCGATCCGTTCGTCTGCTTTCTAGTTATTACTGAGCGTGTAATATGCGCCCGCCGATCGACGTTTATACAACTATCCCACATGCGTATATATATATATATATGTATGTTTTTTTTTGGGTCCGTATATGAAGACAGTGATCAATGTGGAAGAAACGTTAGGTTTGCAAGGTTAAAGATGTTTGGCGTTCCGTATTCTCTGCCTACCCCGTAATCTGCTTTTTGGTTATAATTGAGGGTCTGATATACGCCCGCCGATCATTGTTTATATGGCTATCTCACATGTATATACATGTTTATGTGAATGTATGAAGGGATGATGAATGTGAAAGAAGCACAATAGGTCGGAGAGGATAGAGATGTTTGGCTCTCCGTACTCTCTGCCTATTCCGTGAGGGACGTGGCGTAAAAATATCTATGTATGTATGTGTGTTTATATACGTTTGTCGTGTAAGACCATTGTATAAAGATAGGAAAATTAAATGAAACTCAATATATTTAAAGTATGTAGGATAGATTTAAATACATTATTTGCACACTTATTTGATAATTGCAAAAAACAAAAATATTCATAATTGACGAAACGGAAGCCTTAAGAAAATGTTAAACTGTCAAATGAAGAATTAAATGAAATGTCGTTATATAATATAAGACAATATCATCTCGCCAGCTCCAAGACACAAAGAAGGTTATTTCAAAGTCTCGTACAGTTTCAAATAGCATTCGACGGAAGTCAAATGCCAAGTGACAGATGACGTCACAATGCACGTACATTGCCAGTTTACAAAACGGGCTATTGACACTTTCAGTTTACAAATACTGTTATAGCAGAAACCTGTAAAGTTGATACGCTTGTTATCGGTATGGATAGGAAATGGATTGTTGATCGTCCCTTTTCATAGTTGGAAAAAAAACGTAACATCACGGCTGTATTCTCCGAAGGGGTAGACAGAGGAATGTTTTGTATTCCTACGTTTCAGCAGTCATGTTTACGTTCCGCAATGGTAGATAGATGGCGAGCCTATTGCCACGCATCAGGCACAAATCCAGACCGGAGTCGAGATTTGCTCTCTACAAGACATTTCTAAATAGAAAAATCCAATGGCACCCAACCTGGTGGTTGAGCTCCATGAAGTTGACGAATATCCTTTAAATGGTGTTTGCCAGTAAACTAAATTAAAAAAATGTTGAACTTAAAAACTGTATCTTCTAAATTATTACACGTTAAAATATTTAAGATCGGTAAGCGTGGTACTGATATTGATATGAAATGTTTAATGATACCTGCCTCTAGTTAAATTACACTCGAAGTGAGATACACTTTATTATGTATTGCATATACTGTATTTCTTGCATCGAATGCGTACTCTGTATTATTACAGATTAAATACATACACACATACAGACAGTTTATTGTATACCATATAAAAATACAAAGTACGGAATAACAAAATTCGGTAAGAACAAAAGACGTTCTTATCGCTAAACGAGTAATCTCTTCCAGATAACCTTTACTGGAAGGAGCTTATTTAAAAAATAAAAGAAAGTGAGCAGGGCATACAAATATACCTGGATTTGAAAAAAAATGGACTATAAGATAAGATGCGATTTTTCTTAATAGAGTCAAACTTGATTAGGCCCCAGCCTGAATAGGATCAAGTTTCTGCAGGACCGATTTAGAAAGAAATGTACGTAAAAGATTATAAAGCGAGCAGGACGTGACCAGTCCGAGACCTTGCCCTTATGAATGGGAAAGTTTAGTACTTACTCGAGTACTTGAGTCATTCAATATTCCATAGTTTCTCAAACTTATTTCATTTCATCGTGCATTTTATGGGTCAGAAAATACTAGCGTCCCACTATATTGTCAACTATTTTACAGTTCTTGTTGTTAAATATGCTATGTCCCATTTCTGAGTCAAAACAGTAAATATGCCATTTTAATTTGATATAGCAGAATTTATACAAGATTTTTTCTCGAATACTTCATCGTCTCCTTCGACCATCCCAACCCCCGCAGATTATCCGTAACGCTTATTATCTACCCCCGCGAACTATATTAAAGCCGACGCGAGATAGAGATCACCAACTTTGAGAACCACTGCCCCCAATAGTACGGTAAGTGGACCTGTTTCAGCGGACATTCCCACGATACAGATACCGGCGAGACAATGCTTGTGCAGTTTTATTCAACTTGCACGGTAATTTTGCAGCTCAGTTTAAGGAAGAAACCTGATGTACGTATTTATTTATTCCTTATTGGTTACCATAAACAGGCATAACAAAGGGCGAACTTAATGCCTAGTGACATTCTCCATCAGTCAACCCTGGGACAATAGTAAGACATGAAAAATAAAAAAGGCAGTATACCAACTAGGAGCTAATATCTACCGTTCACTTTGTGCAGGCGGCTGTCAAACTTACAATCCGCGATTAGCCAGCGTGGTACACTATTTACTTAACCCTTCTGATTTTCAGTGGAGGCCCGTCTCCTGTAATAAAAAGATAGAAGAGTCGTAAATGATGATGGTGTAGGCTATTTAATGCAAAATTTCGGTGAAAGTAGATATTTGGAAATGTCTAACATATGGTTTAAGCAGACAGTATTGAACAGACAGAAAAATTACAATGACAGAAAAATGGTAATGTCCGAAAAATGACACTGACAGAATAATGACACTGACCGAAAAATTAGACTGCCAGAAAAATGACAGTGACAGAAAAATGACATACATATATATTGAAAACGTCACTTGTCCCCACAATCAATATTTGCGTTCCATTTCATTCATACCTTGACATACATAATAAATAAATAATCATGATAAAACCACCGTCGTATACAACCTCCTAATGATGATTGATAAGTGTTCAGTCACGAGTGAGGGAGCGGAAGTGTTCGAAATTGACGTAACGCAGTCCGAACGCGTTGTACTGAACCGACCGTGTGTTACGCAACGCATCGGAAAACTATCGCGTGGGTGTACTCACATTTGTTAGCAAGGGATCAATTACACGTGTTTGGTCTACGCGAATGCGTCTTATTTATTGTTAATTAACGCGATTACAAAAGACCACTTATATTAATTAATAGACTAATTTATAAAACCCAATACCAAAAAGTTCATTGATTAATCATTACAAATAGAAATGGATTACGGATGTATTAAAATAGTACATACATATAATACTAGCGGACATTTAATTATAAATATATATAATACTGTAAATGAAATGCGATAGTCATGTTCTTTTGATATTATTGTTGTGAAATATGAAGTAATTTATCTGAAGAAAGATACTTCTTGGCACTTTTATATGAGATTACTAGGAGAAACCCGGAAATATGTAAAAATGTTGCAATTAGTATAAAATACGATAATCTGTTTTATGATTGAAATTAACTTGCGCGCTTGACCGATATGTGGTCGGAAGAGCCGTTTAAACGTGAACACACCCTAATCGCACACACAGTCATGCAAAAACAGTAATGTACACGTAAAATGTACGAATCATCTTCGCGTCCAAAGCGCGCCGGCGTAATAACTTTCGATGTTCGCGCGAATCGTCATTAAAATATCATCAAACAATCGGCAAGTCATTGCTAAAAGTGATATTTGTAGGATGAGTGTTGCCATGTAATGTATCCATGTTAATAGATACATATGTAAGTTAGTAGTAAATTTGTTTGTCTATCTGTTTCTTAGAGATTCGCGTTGACATTTGTTGAGTTTGTTGTATGAACATGGAATCCAGGGGAAGGGAGCTCGCTTTTTTAAATTAACACTGACCGACTGGCACGTTCATTCAGTACCTAGGGACATGGAGTTCAGGTAGTGGGTTCGATTCCCACTTCGGACAAACATTTGGATTTCGTGCCGGATTATTTATCCTGTGTGAAATTTTAAAATTATCCGAGTATATAAATATGTATTTATAAATGTATATATGTAGTTTATCAGCTGTCTGGTTACCATAGCACAGGCTCTGCCTAATTTGGGATCAGATGTTTGCGTACGAGTTGTATCAAAGTATCATTGAATTAACACTGTCAAAGTGACATTATTTGAATAACTTACGTTATCATGCAATAGATGTCGCTTTTAACAATTGTTATGTATATAAATTATTTGTGTGTATCATTTATTTTGATTTAAATGTACATTATATTGACTGCCTCGTTGGTCGAGTGGTTGCAAGCGCGACTGCCGATCGGGAGGTCCTGGCTTCAAATCCCGGGTCAAGTACTATTGGATTTTTCTAATTTAGAATTTCTAGTAGTAACTCGGGGTCTGCATCTGTGCCCAGTGTATGACAATAAGCTCACCACCTATTCCATGTGACGTAAACGTAACTGGTGAAACGTGGTTGTGTACTACACTCCTCTGCCTACCTCTTCGGGGATGACAGGCGTAATGTTACGTTCACGTTAAATTATGATTTAAAGTGAATTTGATTCAAATGAAATAGCGTCGTTTTTTCGTGTCATGTCCAGCTTAAACAAAAATACACTGTCTGTTACGAATATAATTATATTTTAAACTATATATACGACTTATTATTATTTCTCTGGGTTTTTGGACTCAAAATTAAAACGTTTGATATGCGGACTCGTTCACAAATATCGTTCAAAGTTTAACGACAGTTATCTAAGGGTAAAATCGGGTCGGTATGTTTCAAGTGCCATTCGTAGTACTGAAGTAACTGAGTAAAGAAAAGAGCTCCGAGTTACGGTTCTTCCGTATATATTATCCCCTGATGGCCGATCGTATAAGGGTCGACGTGTTCAGCGTTGCTTAACACTACAAATGGCCTGCAATCTGAACCGCCGCGAAGGCATGAACGCATCACGTACACTTCTTGAGTTACAATTAAAGCAAATGATGCGTATAGTGTAGTTGCTTAATAAGTATCGTATCTTAGTATTGAACATTATATTCGTGAGGTATTTGGCTGTCGGTGGTGGCTGCCTACGCTGTAGAGAATCTGGTGTGACGGTACAATAGCAATGTATTTATAGACGTGTTTCTTTTGTTTCAGGTAATCGAGCAGCTTCTATTGGAAAGACGTTAAGTGGCTGGAAGTGGTTGAATGCGAAGAGCTGAAGATCGAGCTCAGTGGCGTGCCATTGGAGAGGCATATGTCCAGCAGTGGACGGGTATAGGCTGATGATGATGATGTTGATGATGAAGCAGAGTTTATATTATGGACTTGATATGAAGTACATGGAGCGAGTCAATTTTTGTTTTCCAGTAACATTTTCGTTCCTATAACGACTGGCCCGTTGGTGCAATGGTTAGTGAACCTGACTTACGCCGGGGTCGCGTGGGTTCGATTTCCACCCAGACTAAATATCTGTGTGATGGACACAAGTATAGGTTAAAAGCCGTCCGGTTACCACAACACGAGCTCTCTTGATGCTTACTTTGGGACCAGATGGCCGTGTGTGGAGATGTCCCAAGATATTTTTTATTATGTAGAGCGCGGGTTTCTGAGTGCAAGTATTATTACGACAGCGGTAAAGTCAGAAGAGCCAGACATAGGCATACGTATTTTGACCTTATCGGAAGTATAATAAAAAAATGTCAGGTATTGTGTTAATTTAATATGCAGCCATGTATGACTCCTTTAATGATTGAAGATGCTACAAAAATTTGTCTGGACTGTAGCCAGTGGAACTTCTTCTCTATCTAGTCCTATGTGACATAGGCGTGTCTACATGTATGTATGTATGGTGACATGTACAATGAACTTAAACTATCGCAAGTATAGTGAACTAAAAAGTATCGTCGTAACAAAAACATCGCATCCGCTCTTAATATGTATGTAAGTCAGCAAAAAAATCACCTACAGCCTAACCATTATCGTACGGTACGGTCGGCACAAAAAGCGGTTGATTCGTATATATTATGGTATGGTAAAAACGGCTTCTTGTGTGGTGGCCAGTTAGTGCTTCTATATACATATATATTTATGTATGTATTTATTACGCACGTTTGTAATTAGATCAGACTGCGACTTCATATATGTAGATATATTTAAATATTTGTGTACATGAGGGTACTTGGAAATGTCGAAAGGTTTTTATCGTTTTTGAAGTCGAATTTAATCAATGTGTACGGGAAACCGTAATATATTGTGATGCGGTTTATTTTCTTCTGTTAATTTGCCAACCTGTACGAAGCCAATGCTGCAGACGGTGGTGTTAAACCTCACTCTTAGAATAGGTACGTCCGCATCCAACAATACGATAAAAGGACCGACGATAACGACTAAATTGTTACTGAATGTTTGGTCGCCGAGGTTCGTGCCAGTCGGAACATTAGAAGACATTCTAATATTGATATGTCCTCAGCCGTCCATTGTGTCCATTGTTGTGTGTGTCCAAACTCCCCAATGACAGCTAGACGATTACATCAGCTATTGTCCGCTACAGATCCGTGTTCGTAATCTGCACTATGTCACCAACAGTGTGACAGTTCGAACGTTTCAATTTCTCGAATGTTGTCGAACATTCTAGAATTTAGAAATGTTTGATCATTTCATTTGCGTATTTGTCTTTCATTGTTGTTCGAAATGAGTAAATGATGGGTTTGGATGTTCGTTCTGAGAACTGGTTTAATTGTTTTAGTATTGCATACCTGTACCATAGTTAGTCTATGTAGTTTAGTGAGTTTAGTTAGTCTACATTTATTACGGTCAGTGCTCTTGTACTTTTTTCTGCTCTCGAACAACATAATACGGATATGACGTTGCAAACCGGTCCACAGTATAGTCGCAATATTCTAAAACAGTTATTATACATGCCTCGTGAATGACATGAGTCAGTGCCGCCTACCGCGTCATAGCTCGTTTCGGATCGTCAATTAGTTGATGCCGCTGTACTTGTCATGTCTTGAGATAAGGCACGGGTAATAATAACACTATACATATGAATATTAGTACTAACATTGTTAGTAATTAGTACGTCTGTATAGTTTTTAAAGTTTTTCATATTGTTAAGTTTTTTTTCTACTAGTCTTTTTTTCTCGCTATTTGGCGTCGACCAAATGTGGGCACTAATTATTGAAGTACTATTTTTTTTCCTATTTTTTTCCGGGTTTTTTCTTTCGATCTGTTAAATCTACGACGTGTATGCAGCCAATGAATCATATCAATATGATTTTAATGTTCATTAGGTGTATGTATTGTGACATAAATTAAAAGAAAGATTGAGAATATTAATCGGTTCATTTTGAGATGAGAGCAAAGGGCATACATAATATTTTTTCACTTTATGAAGATGGTAGGATCAACTTCCAATGCTCGTCTTGTCCACCAGCATTGCTTCGCCATTTTTAGTTAACAAACTAGCAAAACAACTATTTGTTTTTCCAAGTACCCTTACATCGGTACTCGTAAAGCTACGCACGCATAGCCCTGGCTCTTCCGGTTGGCAGGAAGGGTTAGGGACGGTAGTGAGCCGATAGTTTCAAGCGGGCTTCGCCTTTTAGGGGTGGCTGGTGATCGATAGTGCGCGTGTGCGTGAATTTCAATTAAATTGAAATATATTTGTATACATTGCGCGCTGTAATTTTTATCTTGTTTGTATGCTTGTTGCGTATTCAAATAAAAAGTGGTAAATTAATTTTTTGTTAATTTTGTATGGATATAGTTCGAGTTTTGGTCAATGATATAGGCTAAGAAGAATAGCTTAAACGGGATCAAATCCATTATAATATTTCTCACCACTGACTGTGGCGCCATCGAAAACTTCAATAAATTGTTATTGTTTTGACGTAATAAATTTTGCATTTGTACTTGAAGCAAATAGTTTTAAAATTATTAACAATTTTAATCTTCTATAACATGTGAAATCTCTTTATATTACGTACCATTATACGCTTGTGGAAGTGTATTATATAAGTGTACCAACTAACATAAGCCCTTGAGTATTGTGTGAAAAGAGCCTAATTGAACGTTTTTTTTAATGTTTCGAGAGTAAAACTGCCTTAATAATATCTCCTGGTATAATAGTATTATTACATTTGATAGAAACGTTTGGAGTTTACTATTGTTTTATAAGATCATAGAGATTCGGTGCTCTATACTCACCCCGTAAAAGGCCTGGCGTGATGATATAATAATGAAAACAATGATATAAAGTAAACCATTGATTTTGTGTTAACGGGGTGAAATATACCCCTAAAAGAATCATGTATCTACTTCGTACGTTTTTCCCGTTTTGTACCACCACCACAAGCACCCTTAAACTACCCCTCTAACTACTATGCGTCAGAATCGCCTCCTACCCCTTGTTACGGCTCTGCTTTTCAACGGTGGGTGCTTGTCTGTGGGTTTTGTTTCCCATCGATCACGGGTTTTCCGATCCCCTCTATCGTAATTGGAATGTGTCACGCTATAGAATTAATTACGATAGAAAACGTAACATCAGGCAGAGGACTGTAGCACACTCCCACGTTTCACCAGTCACATTTATGCCCCGCCATGGAATGGGTGGTGAGCCTATTGTAATACATTGAGCACAGATCCGATATTCACGCTTCGAAGAAAATTCTATTGAAATATTGTTGACGGCTAATGATGGCTATAGGTGTCCTTACCGCTATTTAAGTCTCTGAAGTTATTTAAGCGGAACAATAAATAAACGACTGTATATATGTATACATATTATCGCCAATGTTAGATCCAGTCTGTGGCGAAATAATAGCACAGAGCAGTAATGTACAGAGGTGTCCTGTTTGATATAATTTTTTTTTTTTTTTTTTATCGACCCATTAACATTCCACGTTTCAACGTTTGATATAATAAATTTTATATATATATTCGTAGTTACAATATAATATGTTATGTCCGAATGTGAGCTGAATCCACTGAGCGACGTCGTTTAATATAAATGTATGCTTGTATGTACATATATATATGTGTATGTATATGTATGTGTGTATGTATATGTATGTGTGTGTATACATATACATATATATAATGAAATGTCTTTGACTAACAATCCAATTAAGTAATTCTGTATTTTTTACCCAAGACAGAGTAACTAAAACGATATCAAATTGAAGAAATGAAGAAACAA
>DWJK01004271.1:0-12183 GCA_018248815.1 Croniades pieria auraria
TGTATTCGTATCACTTACATTTAATATTGTATTCGTATCACTTACATTTAATATTGTATTCGTATCACTTACATTTAATATTGTATTCGTATCACTTACATTTAGATAATATTGTATTCGTATTTTGTAATTGCGTATTTGTCGACTCGGTGACAAATAAAGACTGGATTTTCCCCAATATAAGTATTGTTTTATTTGGAGCATTATTTAATGTTCTGATGTTACTTAAAACGCTAACTGCTTACCGCAATGCGACTGGCGTACATATTTTAAATTTCTGATATTCTTCGTTAGGGGCATAAAAGTTACAGATATACACTTAAAGTTTGAAAGACAAATATTTATACAAACCGTAAGATGAACTTCAGAGTTTGTCTATGATTTTGACTTCGATGTGTGCAGTCTCGTCGACAGGAGTTCATAACACTTAATCACAGGCAGGTATTTATAATGCGTAATACGAAATTTATAATTTTCCTGTTCCAGATTTGTAACAACTTAAGGTAATGCAAGCCGATTCCTAGTAACCGAGCAATTATTACGTAATAAATGATATACGTATGTATACAGTTGACTAATATTTAAGAATATCCTTGTTGATACAAGTAAGCATAAATCTTAGGTGCACAAAACGAACATTCACTTTTTTTCTGTTTGGGAGCTGTTAAGAAACTAAAACGATGTCTAGTAAGATGAGATTAAAAACTAGTACGAAATAGCTTTCAATTATATTGAAATTCGTATTTCGATCTTTCTCGTGTAGTAATAGGTGAAAAAGAAAGAATAATAAAGAGGAATATCAAGAAGGGATTTGTTGAGCATTTGTCGAATGAGCATGAGAAAAATGATTACGTAGGCATGGCTTATTCGGAATGTTAAAACAAAACAAGCGTCCTCCTTAAATGACGTTTAATTTTTACTTTTTTTTCATATATATCTGTTGATATATTACTTAAAATTAATTATTCAGTGACAAACAGGTTAAAGATAAAATGATGCAGAGTTCAGTTACTTTTATTTTTAAATTTATCAATTAAAACACCACCATTAAATTCTGAGATTCGTAAAACGGAACGGTGCACGAGGCAAAATGCCAATACAATATCCTAGTAGTATGTCCAAAACACTAAACCTCACATCCCAATATCATCAGTAGGAATGGTGGCATCATGGCCAAAAGCTAGCCTATCACATAATAAAAACATCTAAGTCCCATAAATCTTACTTTGAGAATGGAGCGGGAATAGAAAGGATAAACAACCCAGTTGTCAGTCTCTTAGCGAAAATTTTAATTTCGATAACTATGGTTTGAATGTTTCTTGCGTTAAATAAAATCGACGATTACCGTTTTCGTCATCGTCATCGTCATTACCGTTTTAAAAGTTGTTTATTAAACTTCTTAATAAAAAAAATAAAAAATTAAGAAGTCTATTTCATCACAATAAAAACCAATAATAAACTAAATATAGCATTTTTGACCAATAGTCAGTGAACCTTACTTTTCGATTACTCGGCCTTGTTAAACCCTTTAGTCAGCCCTTTTATTAAGCATAGAAATAGCACGTTTGCCATACATATATCAATTAACACTTTTTCATAAAGGTCCGTCCGCCCCGTCCAGTCCCGCCGCGTTGCGACACGGCTATCGCTTACCGACCGTCCTGTCGCGTCCATCTGCATCCAGCTGTCATCTTTGTATCGTCAGAACACCTAGTGTTATGGTGATCTATGCCCCTTTGGAAAAGCTGACGATCGAGTTCCGCGGCGTGCTTTTAGAGAGGCCTATACGTTGTAGAAAAATGAATAATATTAGGCACATTCTCAACAAAACGACTAACAATCAATTATTTTCACTCAATAACGAACTAACATATATTATATCCATAAGTGCTAAATAAACTAACGATTTTATTCAGAATTCGAATGTTTTTTTTCTAAAATAGTTAAGTTCCTGAATTTAATTTCGACAAATACTTATTCGAGTTTAAATAAAACGCCATTAGTTTTCTTTAATAGCCGTTCAATTCATATTTTCTATACTTTTTCAATGGACTGTTTTTCTTATAACGAAATCAACAAATGGTAAAACTATCCATTACCTCTATTAGTTCAATTTTGAAGAAGTGCACTCATATTCATGTGTATAATTGTATATATGTAGACTCATTTATAGAGACTAGTAGCATTAAATGTCAAGTATTAAATCATTAACTACAAAAAACTTATATGAACATTACATGAATCTGTATAATAGGTAGGTAAATTCCATGTTATGGGGTAAATGAAAGAAAAATGCATATTTTAAACAAATCAATATTATTTTTAATAAATTTATCGGTACATCCAAACTGAATGCGTAATTTTTTTCCTCTATAAAATACAACATAAAGTCTTCGACGTAATGAAACTAAACATAGCGATTACATGATACGTCTATTTACAATAAGGTGGTTTAAACGGAAATATAAAACATCGAAAATAACAAAACCTAGTGCAACAATAAAATAATAAATATTTATATAGACAGTGGGTCAACGTGGTTTAGGTACATTTATTCTAAGGATATAATTATTAATAATATTTTGTTAGTTACACAATTTGTTACAAAATTATCTATTGGCCTTCACATCACAGAGCTAAGCGATCTCCGGCGAACAACGCATTGCGTCTAATCACAAACGATACAAACAGCTAAATCAATACAATATAACATTTTATCGAAGCTAAAATTATAACCAACTGCCAACACGAATTACGAAAAATATTAAAAAAGTTACATTCTCTCATGTTACAATATCAAAAAACTACCGAACTCTCTCTGCCAAGAAAACCGTCCTCTAAATCGAGTGTAAAATCTAGACGTTGAAAGTAAACGACTGCTACGACCCCGAATGTCATACAATCCAACCTACATTCATTTCAAGACTAGAAAAATGCAAACTATTCGAAAAAACTTGCCAGCTAATTTAGAAATGGGTGAATGCCCATATTTCTTTAGTATTTACAGGTGATATGTGTAACCACAATTCAATATACTTTTTCCATCAATCGTCACTCCTCTAAGAAGCATCGGAGGCGATCCTTCGCAACAAATATTAAAATAGAATTGCGAGATATCTTAAATGTGATGCAGCCATCGAAAGCGAAGTGAGAACGAACGTCGGCAACACGGTTCTGTACATACGCATGAACACACTATGAAGTATCAATATCTGAAATATTTAACAAGGGAAGTTAGCAACCTCGCCTATCCGCCGACGGCAAGGCTGAATTTATCTATATAGATCTTGTTCAACAGTAATTTATGACAACATAGGACAGTCGTTAGGCCTTAACAATAAAATGTACAGTTACTTATTATGGCAGATATCAACAATATTTTTTTAATATTTTATCGATAAAATACCGACACCTTTTTACAGAAAAAATCTAATATAATACACTCACACGATAACAACTCTCGGCGGCGCGACGGCGGCCAGCTATAAACCGATATCTATTTTCATATAATATATTAAATTACACTATTCGCTAGACTCGATCCATTCGTTTTCGACCGGCGACCGCGATCCGCGAGGGGACTCCGTCGACGCCGGGCCATCGGCTTCCAATAGGTAGATTCAAAAAGGACTGTACGAAACATATTAGTAGTGAGCAAAAAATTTGAACTTCAAAATAGTCCCACACCGAGAGCCAAATCGGAACGCGGTCGCGGGTGGTCATCGGCGTTACGTGTACCCGGGCGGATCCCACGTGGCCGTAAATCAGGAGATGTAGGGCATCAGCGCGTAGTACAGGCAGGCCAGCAGTACGGGCAGCAGCAGCGCCAGCAGGTGGCCCAGGTCCAGGCGCAGCGACTTGTGTTGCAGCGCCGCCAACTGCGCCGCCAGCCGCGCGCGCTCCGCGCAGCCCTCCGCCCAGCGCTCCTTGGCGCGCACCAACTCCTCCTCCAGCGCGTGCAGAGTGCCGTTCTGCATCGTCACCTGCAGCCGCTCGTCGTCGTCCAGCCGCACGTACTCGCTCACCGTGCCGCCCTCCGTGTTGATGGTCTCCGCGGACTCGTCGAACTCGTCGCCGTTGATCTCGGTCGCTGCAGAGTTGGTCTCGTCCTCCTCCTCGTCGTAATCGAGCCGGAAGATCTCGTCGATCTCAGCGGAGATATTTTTCGCATCGAGGGACTCGGTGGCGCGCGGCACGTCCTCGAGCGAGCGCGACGTCGCCACGCACTTGTCGGAGGCGCGGCGCTCGTGCTGCGCAGCGGCGCGCAGGCGCTCGACCTGCTCCTCCTTGGCCAGCAGCTCGTTCCGCAGCGAGCCGACGACAGCGGTGAGGTCGTCGATGTCCGCGCGCGTGGGGCGGAAGGCGAGCTCGGCTTGCATGTCGGCGGCGTTCGACGCCAGTCGCTGAATCTCCGCGAGGTTGGACTCCTCCACGACGGTCGACTGCGAGAGCAGGGCCTACAATACGATCGATCGCTTATTTATGTCGCATAGGGATTCACAAATACAGACAATATCGACACGAGCAATTATTTCTTTATTGAAAAAAGATACTCCATGGACATATAAGGATGCCTGCGGTCTACAATTTCCATTAAAATTTAGATGATACGAATGACATAAAGCAAAGTGGAGGAGCACCTCGAGGTCGGAAATGCGCGCGCGGTAGGCAGCGGCGTCGTCGGGCGCGACGAGCGGTGCGGCGAGCGGTGCGGCGAGCGGCGCGGCGGGCGACGCGTCGGGCGGCACGTCGGCGGCGGCCAGCAGGTGGTCGCGCGCGGCGCGCAGCTGCTCGTTCTCGCCGGCAGCGGCCAGCAGCCGCTCGCGCAGTGCCTTGATCTCGTCGTTGAGGCCGGCCATCACGCGCAGGATGTTCGCGTACTCCACGCCCGCTTTGCTCTGCTCATATGTAACAACCATAAAATATTGTACTAACCAATTCTTCTCATTTGTTTATTAGTTTAACAAACTCCTCTGTCTCTCTTCTGTTCTCTCTTCGAGAAAATACAGTCGAAACTTTACGTTATTTATTCTTTATTGTTAACTTAGATCTGTGCAGTGAAGGGTAAACTAATTTATAACATTCTGTACCAGTCATACCAGGCTGATCAATCTCATTCCATTATAGTATGGATTTCACTGATAAATAAATATTTAACAGTTAGTTATATTAAGTTATATTAAGCACAAAACCTTGTGAAAAATCTAGTTCAACAACTCTACTAAATTCTTCCATTAATAATATAATGAATGAAGATGATGATAGAATTTGCAATACTTAATTACCAAGGCAATGAAGCTTTTCAAATTCATTAAAATAACCAAAGTAAAAAAATTAATCATAAGGTACTACGAAGGTCTAACTTTTCGTTTTAAATAAAGAATCCCAAATGAACAAGCAACTAGTGTATGTGAACATCATTTTCCAAGCCTGAAAAGCACAACAGAAAACCTGTATTAATATAAATTTGCTAGTTTAATTAGCGTTAATTATTCAAGTAAGCAATGATAGCATAGTGGTTAAGAATTCAGCCTCTCAGTCCGGGGATGCTGGGTTAAAATCCACGGCGCGCACCTCTTTACAAAAGTGCGTTTTAAGTTTAAATATCACTTGCTAACGGTAAAGGAAAACATCGTGATGAAGCCTGCACACCTTAGAATTTATAAAAAACAAAAATCTAAAGTGTCTGAAGTCTGCCAATCCGCACTTGGCCAGTGTGGCAGACTATGGCCTTAACCCTCTCAATATGAGAGGAGACCCATATTCCAACAGTGGAATAATAAATGAGTTGATTATTCAAGTGACATTAAAAAAAATATTGAGAAGATAGCTAGTAATTGATTTTAATTGGTATTAGGACTTGAAAACAAAACAGAATGAAGGCAGGTCATAATAGTATTGATGATATTCGATGTTGGTCACAGACAATGTTACTCCAGACACAACAGACTGATATCATCACACTTTTAAACTGAAACATAAATCATTTAATTGCAATAGCTTCATGGTAGAAATAGATAGCACAATGGTACTTCCTGAGACAAATCATATGTATGTTTCGCCAGCTAATTAAATCATTGGAATGATATGAGCAGAAGCATGTTACAGTATGGATAACGAAATTTAATTATTGCTGTCATCAGTTACCAAATGCATTCTTCTGACTACCCATTCAGGTAAATACAGGCGTGATGTCATGTAAATTGAAGCAGTTGCATTAAAACACTCACAGGAGATTCTTCTCTTATCTCCTGTTCAGAATATGTGGAGTTGGCGTTGTTGTCGGGACGCAGCTCGCCGTCCAACGGGCTGGAGGACTCTACTTCATGTCCTGGATCTGAAACAGACATTTTTTGTACAATAGAGTAATTACAACAAGTATAGTACTGCAAAGTGATAGAAGTGTCTTGTTTTTTGAAAATTAAATAAGGGCATGTGTACAAAAATATACATTTCATTTTACCTATACTGAAGTTTACAGCAAAACAATGTAACGATTTGTTACCTTGTGTCTATGCTGATGAGAAGTCTGCCAAGCCTCACATAAAGGACTTTTATCATATTACCTTACCTTTTGTCATATACTTCAAGTTTAGGGAAAAGAGTAGATATTTCTTTGGAAAGTGCAACTTATTCACCATTATCTGCAGTTCATTGAAGGATTTTTTTATATGGTACTTTAATACACTGTCAGATTTGACCTCTTAACTGTTAATTATTGACCTCTTATTGAATATTTACTAACTTTCAGTTCTTCCTGTGTTGTTCAATACAGTTATAAGAAACTATTTTGTGAAGTACAAAAAGTCTGCCATGAACTGTTCATAGTGTGTGTAAGCCCTACTTATTATGACAAATGCATTTACTTATATATTTACTTTGGCCGAAACCAATTAAATGAATTAAAGTACACCACAACCATACTTCTCGCCCACATACCGTGATTGAGACGAGACTGCTTCTCGTCGTCCGTGCACGGGTCGGTCTCGCCGGACTTCTCCTCGGTGGAGCTCTCGTTGACGTCCTCTTGTTCCGTCTGCTGCTTCTCTGTAATGCACCAAATGTACATATCATATTTGACGGTAAAATTTCTTAAAACGCGGTAAGTACTTTAAGTGGATCATTATTATTATTATATTGAAACGATGAAGGAAAACTTAATAGAAAAACCGGCACACCTTTTAGTTTACAAAGAAATATATATAAGGCGTGCGATATCTGCCAACCCGCGCTTGGAAAGCGTGGAAGTCTATGGCTTTAACCCTCTTATTCTGAAAGAAGGTCCATGTTCCAGCAGTGGAAAAATAAAAGGATCGGAAAAAATTACGGCCAAGAGTTTAGGTATTTTCAGCATAAGTAAAAATTAAAATATTTTACATCTATATGGCAACACATTCCGCTTACCTTTGTTTTCGCTATTGTTATAAACGTTATTCTTCTTCAATATTAATTCGAATTCTTTTGCAGATTTACCTTCAGCTGATATGGCCTTTATTCCAACCTGAAAACAAAATTAATAATTTAAAAAAAAACATTGAAAATTAACATTGCCATATAATTTTGTAAAAAATGTACACAGAGTGTGACAAACAGCCTTTAGATATTTGGTTAAAAGAAACATGAACTAAATTGTCTATAGAAAACAGGTTATGTATAATTAGAAAGGCTGGTGACAATAATTTAAAGCAACCTTGTTGAGCAGATGCTGCGGCAGTAACAGCTTGATGTAGTCGGGCAGCGAGCGCACGGCGTCCTCCAGCGAGCCGCCGCGCTTGCCGTCCTGCAGCTTGTTGCTGTCCGAGCTCACCACCAGCATCTTCGCCTCGCCGTTTTGCACTGAGTACTGGAATCCAGAGCATACAGTGATATTAATACTGAGAACATATTGAAACACTTATATAATATATTTTACTGTGTGTAATATGTGAAATATTTAAAAATAAAGGACTAAAGTCTTTCCTGTAGGGTTCTGGCGGGATGATATAATATAATATTGAAATTTAAGAGGATTAGATGTCTATCACAAATGTTATCATAATCTGGGTTGACTGGTAGAGAAAATTCCATTAATACATATTAAGACAAAGCAAAGATTAAATAAATAAAACAATGCATATAGAGAAAATGTTAGATATAAGTGATACGAGGGTGGTTAGACGGTTAAATACGCTTGTAAGGTATAGGCTATGTTAGATTATGCTTGAGACAGCCAGGGAGTTCTCCTGGAGGGCTAGGTAAGACAAGGTTAGGTGAAGTTAGGTTAGGTCAGGTAAGCGTCGTAGGCTAGGCTAGATTAAGCGATGGTCCGTCAAGGTGAAAGCGGCGGGCGGGGCGAGGTGAGGCGACGGGAGGGTGAGGTGAAGCGAGGATGGGTTAGGTAAGGCGAATTGGGGCGAGGTAGGGCTAGGTGGGGCGAGGTGGGGCGTGGTAGGGCGAGGTGGGGTACGGCTACTGACGGCAAGCGGCAGTCGCGTGCGCAGCGAACGCTCGCGCTCCTCGGCGGCGGCGATGGCGAGGCGCGCCGCGCACATCTTGCGCTCGCAGCGCGCCGCCAGCTTCTGCAACCACACACACAGTTACTTACTGTACTTAGTATTAAGCGTATGTTATATTTATTTGTGAAACTAATCGGGAATACGTAAGTTACAGGAGCAGATGTTTCATTTATCAGTCACAAATCGATACACACAATTGGCAGTAACTACGAATGCATACATTATTAAAGTTAATAATTCCTTGCTAGTAACCTTTTAATACGTTTTCATGAACAAATAAAAAAATTATATTTTGCGGTATAAGTCTATGGTTACATCGCAAAATATTATTTTTGTGAAATATAAAGACAAAGTATTTTACAAATAATTTCTTTACATGCAAAAATGTATCTGTTAAGTGGAAAAAAATTAAGAATATCACCGCATAGTAACATAAAACGTTACATGACGTCAAATAAAATGTAAGTTCAATAAATTGAAAAAATGACTTCGCCAACATTCCACAAATAGTCAAACAAATTGACATTCCCTAGCTAAACAAGTTCTCGAACATAGTTAGCAATCGAACCAAACGGATCTTTGACTAATGCGTCCGCATTAGATAAAAAACTTCACTCTAAATTAATAAATGCTTTGCGACAATATATTCATACAGCGAGTGATAAATATGGAACAAAGTTTACTGTGTAGATAAATACATAGAATCAGGAAACATGTAGATAACTGTAATAAATGCTATATTATTACAAAGTCCTACAACAGTTCTATTTGGAAACCCAACTGCTATTATCACTCTATCGCTTCTAAAATGAAACATCTGACTCATTTAAACTCTTATGTGGTACCACGGGAAAGTTTTATCTATATAATAATATTTATATGTCGGAGGAAGGAAGCTGTGTTGGGTTGATTGTTACAATGTCTTAACACTATTTGTTTGTTTATTTACTAGCTAAGTTTTCCAAAGAAATAAACATAAAATAAAATATTATTTCTTATCATTTAATTGGTTTTGTAAATTCTTAAATTGTTTTTATTTGATTTGTTATAATTGTTTTTACAAGTTGAAGGACTTGCTAATTTAATAAAAAGTCACGAATATTGCTAGTCTGTAACGACCAATCAGAGCAGAGCACGTGCCTCGAGTAGGGTCGAGGCGCCATCTAAAAAGGGCGGGAAAATATCGTCGTGGTGGACGGTCATTTCAAAAAAAGAAGGGCTGGTTGATCGATTTGGTTCATTGTGTTCTTTTTTGCTAAGATCGGTGCCCCGAACCTACTGCTTGGTTATAACTGTTTTTCATTTAATTTAACCTTAAACGTATTGTGAAAACGAAACAAACATTTGTAAACATCTAATATAGGTGTTTTGTGCTCGCATTTTATCCGGATGACGCCCGCTAAGCCCGCAACCACTAATGATGATGTCGTTGAGAACGTTTCTCCGACATATATAACGCGATGAGAGTTTCAGAGTAATACTTCTCATTGTTGATTTCATGCCTCATTATATTAATTTTTTTCTATGAGAACTGCTAAGGCTATATAGAACAAATGAGGGCCGTAAGCACAAGAAATATTTTAGAATAATTTAATTCTCAATAAAGACCGAAGCTCGATGTCGTTAATTGTGTGACTATTCTAAGGAAACATTTTAAATATTTCCATTTTAGTCGCTGTTGGTGTGGAAGAGCCCTACGTCCGATGTCTGAAACAGGACAGCAGGTGTGTTGAGCGCGATGCTGCGGTACCTGCAGCTCGGCCAGCGCGTTGTTGGCGGCGAGGCGCAGCGCGCGGTTGTGGTTGTACAGCGCGGCCACCTCGCGGGTGCGGCGCTCCAGCTTGCCCTCCAGCAGCAGCCGCTGCTCGTGCGCCGTGCGCAGGCTCTCCTGCGCCACTTCCTGACAATCAAACTCTGAATTAACATCGCATCGCCAGCCTGTCTCAGTACTACTGCTACACATACGAGTGTCCCCTTGTGAGCTTTCACAAGGAATTTTCACCCATAATCCCAACGCTATGTATGTTAGGGATCACAGAGTACAACCTCTGGCACAGCTTACCCTACTGACCGTGGACGGTCAACGCGATCAGCCAGTCGCCAGAACCGAACCCCCAATTATTCATTATTAATTTATACATATAGCATCAGGTATATACAAGCGATTATGAGGAGGGCGAGAAGTGACAAAATGCTCGGTGAAGGGTAATGGCGCGCACCTGGTAGTTACGCTTGTCGGCGAGCAGCTGCGCGACGTGGTGCGCGGCGGGCTGCGCGCCGGCCGCCAGCACGCTCTCCAGCGTGTGCACGCGCATGAGCAGGCGCTGCTCGCCCACGAACAGCTCCCAGGCCGCCTGCGCCTCGGCGCGCGAGCGCTCCACGCTCTCGCGCAGCGTGCCCAGCCGCCACTCCAGCGACGCCTCGCGCTGGATCGCCTCCTGACACACCACGGCCGTGCACAAGTGACATATTAAAATAATGACATATTAATATCTCCGTCGCGACCTCGCTGCAAGCGGCGTGAGCTCATGACGAAGGACCACGTACAGATCCGTAACTGGTCGAGCAATCCTGAAAAACTTACGTGAGTTAAGCCGGTAGATTTTTAATCATATTAAAATAAATTTTAAATAAACAAGAACTCTGAACAGCTAATGATAAATGCCCAAACAAATAAATACTAAAGAATCTACACAACTACCTTATTTTATATATAGTATGGATTATATCCATGTGGCAGTGAAATTGCAAGATTTATATGTCACCTGCACATAGTTGTTGAGCTGGTACAACTCCTTGAGATGCAGCGGTGTAGTCATAGTGGGGTTGAAGCAAAGCTTGGCCTCTTTGCCATCGGGGTGATACAACTTGAGCAGCGCGACAACTGGCGGGAACGTATTCTAGAAGCATTAAGAGACAATCATAATCATGCTGAGCTTCCACATGGTTTTACATAGTTCTCTATGACTGTGCAAGTAATATCAATCCAAAATTTTCATTTCATGAAAAAATAAAAAGCTAATTAAATCTCATTATTAATTCTATTGACATTCGTTCAATCAAAATGAAACCTTCATTTTTTACAGTATATACACCTTTCATACCGCTGTTAGCTATCTTAGAGTCTGTTACAACCAAACTAAGTCCCAGAAGCACAAACAAGAGGCTCGAGTAATTGGGTAATACCTTGGGGACTAATAATTCAGGCAAGATGAAACATTAAGACCCAGTAAAGCCATATGGAGTCACTAATGTGACATCAAGGTGTCATAGACATGCACATGTAAGGAGAAATTAGGTACATAATATGTGAAACATAATGTAACAATGAATTGGTAATATTCAATGAACCCGACACAAGTATTTCATATATTTTATTGATGTCATACCAAATATTGATTGGAATAACATGTGAATGGAATAAATGTATTATTAACGAGCCCTAGGACATGTTACAACACTGAATTTATGATTTCATGAAAAAAACTTAACGTAACATCACGCCTGTAGTTCCCGAAGAGGTTGGCAGAGGTGTATAGTACACTCCCACGTTTCACCAGTTACGTTTAAGTCCCATGTAATAGGTGGTGAAGCTATTGAATTTAATGGAAAAAGGTATAGCACAGTATACACTTATTTTAATAAAACAGGTATATATTTTAACGTATAATGCAACAAGTGAAACATG